>JACEFZ010000771.1:97500-206309 GCA_014155875.1 Cepaea nemoralis
AACAACCATCAAAATAAACATTACTGTAGTACACAATACTCTGTATTTCATTTAATTCTATGGGAAATAGTGTTTCGCTATACGTCGTTTCACTTAACGTCGCGTTTTCCAAGAACGTAACCCCGACATTAACCGGGGTCTTCCAGTACTTGTAATGTACGTACCCAAATCAAGGACGAGCAGTCAACATTTTAGTCCAACTGTCCAGTGTAGGGGTTAACCCCCTTGCTAGATTGATTCTCATTATGTTTGCATATCAACAACATTTCTATTTAAATTTACAACCACTAGAACATAGAAAGAACAATAAAATCTTACACAATGACGGGGCCTGCAAACGATGGATTGAAAGCCGGCTCTCGGGGCATCATCTCCAGCGGAACCTCCTTTGCACACGCCAGATCCATTGTCTACAACAAGAACAGCAACATCGTAGTCACACATGATGATAGTTTGTTCGCGAATGTAGAAGCAGAAGGTTTAATGTAAAACGTCTGAATTAGTTCTTCTCAGAAACTCCGATCTTTGAATGATACGATAACTTCTAGATCTGATCGTTAAATAGACTAGGATCAAGTGACGTGTTTGCACATTACATTGCCTTGTAAGGTATATGCCATAACTTGTCCTAATAAAATAGCCTTGGTTAGCTCATATAAGGAAGTGCACGAAGTATTATGCAAATTTTCGAAATGTTACATTTATTTTTTCTTTTAAAATGCTGCCCTCTTATGAAGCCCCTTTACGGTGCCGCCTGACGCAACCGCCTCTCTGTGACATAGCATGTCATGGTGCTTGCTGGTTGAACGCTTTAGATGTCACCGTCTTTTCTTGTGCCTGCTGTTGTTTGTGAGCGCATTGAAGTTTACGTTATTCTATATTCTTTATTTCGCATATGACAAAATCGGGCCTTAACAAATTTCCAAACGTCCTTTTTGTAAGCGTTCGAATATTTAACATAATGCTCTTTACAGCCAACTTCCACTCCTGTATGCCATGAATTTTTTTTTTTTTTTTTTAAATGTTGCATATACCTTACAGGACGTTACAGTCAACACCAGGATCTTTCAGCTGCTGTTGATGTACTAGGCAAAATTCTAAATTTACTTTCAGTAGTTTGCCATTGCTTTCTGAACGACCAGCTCACATATCCCCGTAAGTTACCAGCGCTGCGCGATCCGCTGCCGAATCTCGCGCAGCTGTTTTCCCCACATGAATATAAGGGATTACTAACAACGTCGTTAACCCCGTGGCCAGGGCGACTGGCATGCCATGAATACACTATAAATAAAAATGTTTACAACTTTCGGGTAAAGCGTTGCTAGAAACTTGAAACATAATTATAACATAACTATAAATAGGTAAAACGGAAAGACAGTTAGCAAATTGAGTAACCGAACATGTACCAGTGAGGTGCCAGGCAACTTACATAGGTGAACGGCAATAAAACACCCTTGTCCGCGATTTTTCAATTACTCATAAATTACGGTCATACAAGTAACACAAGAAAAGAATTGCATGTACTGTATTCATCGAACAATAAACTATTGCTCAAATATAGTGAGGTCATAGCAATTAGTCAGTAACCGATAGTTTTGTGCAAGCATAAAAGAGTTCGATTTCAATGTGAAATTATCGAGGGGATACCAAATACTCCACACTCGAGCAATACCCGTAACTATGTGTTGTAAATATTTCAGCTCAAGTATTATTCATTTATTCACTTAATGTGATATATAACTCTGCAGTATGCACCTGATGGGCTTGACCAAACTTCCTTGTGTCTATCTTTTACCACCCCCCCCCCCCCAACCACACACCACCACTCCAGTCTATACTCAAGCTTTCGTGTAAAACTTCTCTTTTTAAAAACTCATCAACAAATTCGCTTGTATTGATTTATGATCATAGATAGAAGTAGACACAATAAACACATAAAAATTGAAAGCTATAGTTCCATACCGGGTCTCAAACCTATCACCTCCAAATGGACGACAGCACTCGACTGCAGAAAATAAATGTTTTACGATGCATGACCAACTGGTGGTTTCTCTAACCTCTACTTCATTCTCTTCTTCCATGAGTGCTAATCAATGATTTTGTCAAGAACTTTGTCATGTTGTGGGGGACAAGGCACCCAGGTAGACAAAGCCTACAACACGTACCAGGAAATACCTTAAGAAGTACAGGCGGCCAGAGTGACACTAATTGCATCACCCAGCAAGCGCCGATTGTTCTAAACAAATGTTGGCCAACACCATTTGCATGTGCGCCTTAAGACGAGTCAATGGGTTCTCGTTTTCTGTTTCCATTTAACCAATATGGCTCATGGTGCGAAAAGTGGTTCTTCCGTGTTTATTGTTGATGTTCAATTTTGCTTTTTCTGTTAAAGGAAAAAAACAATACACTAATATACTGAATATATAAATAACATGTAAATAAAATGCCACAATTAACTACTGAACCTAAACTTGACAATAAATCACATACAGCAATAAAATGCTGTGTTCACTGCAACATATTGTGTATAGGATATGCAACTAACTGTTTTAAACCAAAGCTTCGAACTTAAATCTATGTCATCCTTTGTGGAGCAGAGAAACGTTTGTCTGGTTACATGACCGCAACACATCGTGCCAATCTAATACACTCCCCCCCCCCTCTTTCTTCCCCCTCCATCCCAGGCTCATCCTCCAGTACAATTAACATCCGTGCATTTAGTGATGTGTGTAGTATTCGAAGACCCAGAAATTCAAATCTGTACATTAAGTTATATGTGTAATGTTTCATCATCACGTGCCGTGCCGATAAGCGTGGTTGGTTGTGTTTCGCCAACTCACCCGATCACCAGATTAGTAGATCAGCTCTGTGTTCTTGTCTCGATCATGCTTTGTGGCATAGTTGAGTTGAGTTGAGTCAAGAACCGACATCACTGCACTCAGGACATTCCCATACGTGCTCAGTTCCCTCGTTCAACAGCCAGCGAAGAGTCATACTACTAATCGTTCCCACCGCTATCTGATTAAATCTGATTAAATGGATGGCCTAGCCATCCAGATATTTCTCTCCCCCCCCCCCCCCCCCCCCCTCAATCTTGCCAGTTCTCACCAAGTTCTCTAATTCATTTATTCTCATAAAGTGCTCAAAATATGTTGACTGTCTATGTCTGATTTCTCTAATCACTTTATGGTTTTCATCTGCCCCTTGTAGGACTTGCTCATTGATTTTTCTGTCTGACCATAGTTTTTAATTTTCTCCGCAATTTCCTCAGAAACCACATTTCCACTGCCATCAGATGTTTTTCAACTTGTCTGTTCACTGTCCGCGTCTCACATCCTTACAAAATTACAAATTCTATGTAGCACTTATGTGTATGTGTGCGTGCGTGCGTGCGTGCGTGTGTGTGTGTGTGTGTGTGTGTGTATTTGTGTGTGTGTATGTGTGTTTGTGTGTGTGTTAACAGACCTAGCAGTTCACTTCCCTATATGTATTTATGGGGAGGTGAATTGTTAGGTCTGTTAACATACACACACACACACACACACATACATAAACATACCCACGCACGCTCACGCGCGCAGACACACCCACACATACTTCACTTAACGTAGAGATGTGAATTGAGGGGTCTTAAGCATGACATTGTAAGAAGACAGAGATTATGGCCGTCACTGATAAGAAAGAAATACCACAATGTAATATACAGGTAAATTATAATATTCTTAAACAAGTGAATCGGTACAACTATCTCGCAACAGTCATTGGAGGTGCCTTGAAGAGATTAGAACAAGATACGCAGTGTCACCTGCACCGAGACAAACGGTGTTGAAGTGCTACATAGAATTTGTATTTTTGTCAGGATGTGAGACGTGAACAATGAGCACATGATTAATGTCAGTGTCAATGCGCTCACAAACCACAGCAAGCAAAAGAAACGACGGTGAAGTCTTAAGCGTTAATTCAGCTGTGTCCACCCTAACGGATCAATTCCTTATATGGGCTAATCAAATCGGTATTCTTGGTAAAAGTTTCGGTATATACCTTACAAGGCAATGCAATGTGTAGTCACGTGACTTGATCCTCGTCTGCTTAACGATCAGATCGAGAGTACCGTCGAATATCACATTCCTACTCGGAACGTGTAATCGACTTATCTATTTCATACATGAAAGAATTTCTTTTATTTACACTGTAACTGATTTTAAAAGCCTAGCCTATATGCTGTATATGAACAGACCATTTCTGTGTCCCTACCATTTACCCATTCTACTCACATGGCTGTCGCACTTTGATGGATCACTAGCTGATTCAGTGTCGAAGGATAATTTATCGCCAAATAGGACTTCTCATTTGTACAGAAGATGATATATCGCCATACTAGGGTCATATTGTTATTTGTTTTGTTTCGTGGCATCTTCCACAGTTTCAATGCTCACTGACCGGAAATGTGCTTTATATTACTTGTTCATTTCGTTGTTTACCACGTTTGGTCCATGAATCAGTTAATAAAACTCTCAGTCTGAGGTTCAGGAATGGCATCCGCTCTATTTGTCCTCGCAATCAACAACCACCTATTGACAGAAACCTGAATCCGACGTTTCCCTAAACAGATAATGCCCAAAATGATCTTAACCGGGCTTTAATGTAGTTAGACAGAAACAAATAAAAGAAATATACAACTGAAATGATCACTGAAACTATGGCTAAAGTTGTCGATATATCATATTGTGCAAACACACCGACATATCCATTGTAATAAAGGAAGATGAGCGCCCGCAATAATATTGACACTATAACCAGAGAGATAAATAATAATGACCATATAGTTGGAGAACCTCTAGAAGTATTCTTCCGAACTGAATGCCTTTGCCGCGAGTGTAAACGTGTCTTGAAAACACACTTGAAAACGCACATGCAGTTATGTAATAAATACAGCAGCATTTCGCCTACCCAGAGGATGGTTAACTCATATCTTATTGTCTCTGTAGGAGTTACTTGACAAGATTCTGGGACATCTGTTGAGGTGCGTGGTGCCATGCCATTGTCGCAGTCGTTTACATTCTGACCATCGCATGTGAAGACATAAAGAAATTATGAGATTCCTCCATGCCATGTATTATTCCACCCAGCATTATTTCTCTAGGTGTACCTCTGCCCCTTCTATCGCTGATCATTCTAGTCATCTCCATATTCCCCAATGCCATTCTCCTCAGCATGTGGCCACAGAACCCAGGTTGTCTCTTTCCTACAGTTGCACATCATGTTCTACTGTCATTAGCCTCTTCCTGGCAATCATTGATAATTATTCAGGTAAGTCAAGGGTATTCTCAACATTCGTCTCAGAGACTACACTCCGCTGTTTCCAAACTCTTCCTGATTTGATCTTACAAATTCCAGATTTACCGTCATATAGGAGAACAGGCTCAAAATAGCAAACCCCCTTCCTGACATTCATTTAAAGTGATTTATGAAATAATACACCTTTCATCTTCTGACATGCAGTTTTTGCTCAGGCCTGTTCAGTTCTTCATCTGTGCTACGTATCTTCCATCTGATGTTATGTTGACCACCATATACACAGTACTTGAATGTATTGACTTGGTTAAGCACGTTTCCTTCTATTGTAAACACAATCTACTGTTATCTTTCTCCTTTATATAACAATTGTTTATGCTTTCTTATTATTCAAGGAAAGTATATGTTTTGCACTTGTTATTACTACAGTCACCAACAGTTGTTACAAATATCTAGAGGTTTCAGACACCATTACTGTGAGCTCTGCATAACGTAGATTGTTTATGTTATAACCTCGCACTTGTATTCCTGGTCTATCTTTGATCTCTCTCATTATTATTTCGCGACAGAAAGAGAATGATCCGGTGACTTACTCTGTGTTATGTTTTCATAATTATCCACATTATTTCCAATTTTAATTGTCTCTATTTAGTTCCAGTAAATATTTTATTTTAATTCGGACATCTTTCCTATCAGTTCTAATATCTTCCAAAATTTTGATTACTTCGTGTTTCACTTTATCAAATTATATCACGTGATCAATAACGCAAAAGTAACGGCCTGGATCTTTCTGTGTCCCAGTTTACTTCTCCAGTGGAGGTGAATATGTATGTTACATTATTTCTTCCTTTCCCTTCCACAAACCCATACTGTTCTTTGTTCATCTTCTACAGTGATGTCATCTGGTCCAACCATTATGTGTTTCTTTATTATACTTATATGTTTGATGGCATTAGTGACGTCTTCGTTTAGAATATGTTGCTCTTGATAATACTTTTGTGTGTCACTTCTGTTCTTTCTCAAATAACTCCCAAATGTATGTGTTCCATATCTTTATCATAGCCGTAGCACCCTCTTCCATTAATGCCTTTCGTGTCTTTGATTTAAAACAGAAAGGTACCTATAAGTACTGAAGCAAATGTCATAAGAACTATTGTATGGCCGACATTATTGTACCAGTGTCAAACATGGACATTTACTGCAAATATAGAGAGCACAATCATGACAGAGATGAGATTCCCTAGAAGAGCTACGGGAGTAACTGTGAGAGATAGAATTGGGAATGAAGAAATCAGAGGAAGACTAGGTCTTAAATCAGCCATGCAGTTCATTAGTGTACAACAGATTAAATGGTCTGGCCACCTTAATAGAATGCCCTGGTACAATCTGCCACAAAGAACAACTTTTAAGAAATATAATGGATATAGAGCAAGGGGAAGAAGTTATAAGCCTGTACGTTGTCGCCTAGAGCCACTTCTAGAAAAGACACCATAGGACAACAATGTCAAAGGAACATTCAAACCAGGGAAGAGTGACAAAAAGCTGCGTGCTTATGCGGAGGATACCAAAAATACCATTTACTTTCCGACAATTGAAAAATCTGTAGGGATCAACTTGTAAACTTTCTCGTTTTACGGCAAAGGAAGTAGGGCAAACATTAAACGTATTAAATATCTACCATAATGGGTTTAGGCAAATGGACAAATAAGGCGAATTTTCAATTTGACTTAACATCAAACAATGTTATAAATTGTATGGAATGTCTTCCTATGTCAATCAAATTCATCATCATCATGTGCCATGGCGATAAGCGTGGGTAGTCATGTATCGCCATCTCACTCGATCACCAGAGACGTGGATCAGCTCTGTGTCTTGTCTCGACCATGCCACGTTGCAAAGCCATCCATGTATTTACTTCTTCTGCCTTCCCCCTATTCTCTTTCCCTCGATCTTGCCAGTTATCACTAAGTTCTCCAATGTATTTTTTCTCATAACGTTCCCAACAAATTGTGACTGTCTACGTCTAATTTCTCTAATCAGTTTACGATTTTCATTTGTTTCTGGTAGGACTTGGCCATTGGTTTTTCTGTCTGTCTATAGTATTCCTTGCATTTTCCTCAGAAACCACATTTCTGCAGCCATTACATGTTTTTCAGCTTGACTGCTCACTGCCCACGCTTCACATCCATACAAAAGCACAGGTTCTATGTAGTACCTCAACACTCTTTATCTCGTTGCAAATGACATCTTTTTATTGGTCGGTATGTTTTTCATCTTGCAAAAGGCTACCTTCACCATGACGATTCTTGTTCTAATCTCTTCAATGCATCTCCCATCAGATGTTATGACTGCTCCTAGATAATTGTACCCATTCACTTGTTTAAGAATATTCCCATTTACCTGTATATTACATTGTGGTATTTCATTCTTCATAGTGACGACCATAATCTGTGTCTTTTTACAATTGAATTCTAACCCAGTGGTTCACTGTGTGTAACAACTGCATCTACTAAATGTTGCAGATCCTGCTCATTGTCTGCAGTCACTACTGTATCATCTGCATATCTAATGTTATTGATGTTTCGTCCTCCAGTGATGATTCCTTTCATGTCTTCTATATATCTGAAAATATTTTAACTGTGCAGGGAAAGAGATCTGGAGACATTACACATCCCTGTCTCACACCTCTCTTAATAGGCTGATATTTGCCTACTTCATTATCAATTCTGATGGCAGCTTGTTGTTTCCAATATATGTTTTTTGCAAGTTTAATGTCTTTCCCATCAATTTGTAGATCTGCGACCATGTCTATCATGTTCACATGTCTTACTTTAACAAAAGCTTTTGTGTAGTCAATAAAGCAAAGATGTAGATCTTTGTTTACTTCTATAGAACGTTCAAATACCGTTCTCATCATGTACACAACATTTACTGTACCCTTTCCTTCTACAAACCCACATTGTTCTTCCCCTATTTCAGGTTGTATTTTCTTCCTCACTCTTTGCATGATAATTCTTAGCAAAATCTTCGTGTTGTGACTCATTATACTAATTGTTCGGTGCTGATCTCATTCCAAGGCTCCTGGTTTCTTTTTATCTTTTTTTTCGTTATTCACACTTAGTTTTATTTAAAGAAGTTTAACAGTATCACTGATTGGATCATAAATTAATCATTGCAATAAGCGTCCCCTTTACAAAATACATTGCAAACAGGTATTATGGTGTTTGCTCGCGCACACGAGAGAGAGAGAGAGAGAGAGAGAGAGAGAGAGAGAGAGAGAGAGAGAGAGAGAGAGAGAGAGAGAGAGAGAGAGAGAGAGAGAGAGAGAGAGAGAGAGACGAAGCAAATACTGAGGTTAGCTGCATTGGGTAGTAACTTCATCACAAGCACAATGGATTTATTTGGGGTGGGCGGGGCTTGGAGGTGGAGGTTAAACGAACTTTTGTCTTGGTCATGGGCATAATATCCACTTCTCTGCTGACAAAGAAACTGATCTACGAGATACATACTTCCTCTGTGCTAGGTAGCTCAATGAACCTTGGGTATTTATGATGCCTATGTTAAACATTGCCTCAACGAGTCATGTATTATTGATTATATTTTCATGCGTTTTAATGCCGATTGTTCTTTTGTTGTCAAAGAATTGCTTCATAAGAGATGTTGAATGAAAGAATGTATGAGAGGAAATAGAGAAGAAGGGCAGAATGTCAGACGGGCCTGCGTGCCCAATTCTTAACCCTTTGAAAATAAAGATTTTCGTTCGTTCGTTGGTTCGTTCGTTCTCTGACTGTGATAATATTTCCCAGTCCCCGGTGACAAAGAAAGGAAATGTGCTGATTCATTTTCCCACATGTAGGGTATTGTAAAAGTATAAATAAAGTTTCTATAGAAGCCCTAATATCTCTCTGTTTAAACATACTGGTTCTTGACGTTTGTAATAATACATTTTTGTAGTGGAAGGGAAAAAGATAATTTAAAGATTGTAAAACATAATACTGGCAATAATACGAAGAATGGTTGATTGAGGACAGTGGTACAAATTAGGAATGTAGGACTTCTTCTTCTTCTTTCGTTCGCTTGAAACATGTCTATAACTGCAATGTTGCCTCTTGTATGAATCTAACAGTCTTTTTTAGTTCACTCAGCGGTCAATAGAGTTTATCTTCCACTGTCATCTCTCTAGGCCAGAAGGTTTGCCTAGATATGTTATATTTTGGGCAGTCCTGGAGTATGTGCTCTGCTGTCTGCGACGCCAAACCACATGTGCACATAGATGAGTCACCAATCTTGAATTTTGTATACATGTGGTTGCGTAATCTATTGTGTCCTGTTCTGAGGCGCAGAATAATGACCTGTTCTGGTCTGTCCATAACGTGGTAGTCGTCTTGAGTAGGGTTTGGTGGCCTTCTGACTGATTTGATCATTCTTATTCTTTTGGTGGTATGTAATGGGCGCATCAGGCTGTTCTTCTTTTGCTCCTTCCTTAGCCAATCGATCAGCTCTGTCGTTTCCGGGTACTCCACAGTAGGGTGGTATCCACTGTATGGTGACCTTATGCTGACTGCTAAGTTCAGGAAGTAATGTCCTGAGAACTGGTAATTTCCCAGACAGGAGTGCCTCTATTACTGATTTTGCATCTGTCAATATCACCACAGGTTGTGTACCATGGCTGGTATTTTGTAGTTTCTCTGTTGCTATCTTGATTGCCTAAATTTCAGCATCATAATTATGGCAGTACTTTCCTGTTGGAACTCTGGCTGTTTCCAGAATGTAGAACTATCTATGAAAGCATGTGTTTGAAAATGCATAATATGAAGTGTGAGTGTGAACCTGATGAGAGTGGCATTTTGCTTAATCTGTAAAACTTTGTGTTAAAATAAATGCGTGAAAATGTGTGTGTATAAGTGTGTGTATGTGCGTGTGTGTGTGTGTGTATGCGTATGTATGTGTGTATGTGTGCGTGTGTGTGTGTGCTTGTGTATGTGCGTGTATGTGTGTGTATATGTGTGTGTGAGAGTGTGTGTGTGTGTGTGTATTGAGTTTTCCGTAACAAGTATTTGGCCTGTGCCCGCTCCGTGGCGAAGGCGTTACAGACGCGGTTCGTTATCCCAATATCCGCGTTCGAAACACAGCTGTGGACGATTTGACAGCAGACCGCCTTACCTTGGGTGAATGGAGGTAGAGGCGGTCAGTGCAGCTTTCCGCTGGATAGAAAACACGATACATACACACATTGTGATTGTAACTGACTCAGAAAACATGCTGAGGAGGATGAGAACAGGTAGGCTTCGTGCAGAGTGGCTTGCTTCGCTTCGGAGGTCACGGGTAGCAAGCATCACCTGGATCTTTTCTCCTGGGCATGCCGGTGTGCTGGGGAATGAACAGGCGGACAGATTGGCTGGCTCTGCAAAATTTGGGGGAGTATTGATGCATGACAAGGCAGACGTGGTTGCGGCCTTGTGGGAGCACGTGTACACCTCGGAGGAGCAGATGGAGCACCATAGTCTGGTAAGAATGAGACAACGAGGATCTGGCCGACGCTCGGCGCTCGGAGTAAAGGCGAGACGGACATATAATCAGATTGCTACTGGAACTATTAGTGTTGGAACTCTTCGCTGGCTGCTGAGGATGGGGACGGAGCGCTTATGGGAATGTCCTGAACGCTGTGATGTAGGTTCCTAAATCAATCAATCAATCAATCAACCTTGGGTGATTTGGAACTGTTATGGGTGCTTGTCGTTCAGAAAGCATTGGCAAACTACTGAACGTAAACTTGCCAAGAAATCACAAACAGCCAAAATATGCTAGGGTTGAGGGCGACGTCCTGCTAACGATATGCATCTATCTTCTTTCTTTCTTTTTTTTTTTGGGGGGGGGGGGGGGGGGGGTGGGGTGGGGGACTTAATTTGGCCCGTAAAACAGGCGGTAAAAATTGTATTATTGTGCATTCTAAGATGGTAAGGTAGCGATGAAAAAGGATGTATATTATATCGAAGAGAAATAAAAACTCAGTTGGAAAATTATCACGCATTTCAATTTATACCTATTTTTTTTAAAAGAAACTTTAATCATGATTAAATGTTTACAAATTTATTTATTAACCATATTCCTTTAGATAATTATTTTAAATTTCATACAAAATTTTGATAAATGCTACAATTATTTAAAGTAGATAATACAGTCAGGATAATATTACTAACTTCCCTTGAAATAATTTATGTTGTTATGTCCCTTTGCAATATTTTAATTACAATCACACCTCGGTTTTCGACGCCTTCAGTTTTGGACGGATTCATCTTTCGTTGAATTTTTGCTCGACAAATTTGTCTTGGTTTTCGTCGGTTGCCTCAGATTTCGTTGGCGTGACCACATAACCTCGTGGCTAATTGTGCGAAAACAAAGAGACCCACGCGTTCTTCTGATCGGTTTGAAGTTGTTTATTGTTGTGTGCTGGGAACAGTCATAACATCTGATTGGAGATGTCTTGAAGAGATTAGAACAAGAATCGCCATGGCGAAAGTAGCCTTTAGCAAGATGAAAAACATTCTGACCAATAAAAAGATGTCAATCGAAACGAGAAAATGAGTGTTGAGGGCATACATAGAGCCTGTTCTTTTGTATGGATGTGAAACTTGGACAATGAGTAGTCAAGCTGGAAAAAATCTGATGGCTGCAGAAATGTGGTTTCTGAGGAAAATGCAAAGAATACCATGGACAGATAGAAAAACCAATGACCAAGTACTACAGGAGACAAATGAAAATCGTAAACTGATTAGAGAAATTAGAAGTAGACAGTCAAAATTTTTTGGACATGTTATGAGAAGAAATGGATTAGAGAACTTAGTGACAACTGGCAAGATCGAAGGGAATAGACCAAGAGGAAGACCGAGAGGAAAATACCTGGATGGCTTGGCCACATAGCATGGACGAGACAGGAACACTGAGCTGATCCACGACTCTGGTGATCGAGTGAAATGGCGAGTCATGACTGCCCACGCTTTCCGGCATGGCACATGATTGATTGACACATACATTCCTTGCATATTCTGTCTTTCCACCCCCACAAGTTTACGCGGAATGTATGTTTCACGTGACAATCTCTCTCTCTCTCTCTCTCTCTCTCTCTCTCTCTCTCTCTCTCTCTCTCTCTCTCTCTCTCTCTCTCTCTCTCTCTCCTCTCTCTCTCTCTCTCTCTCTGTCTCTCTCTCTCCCGTCTGTCTATCTGTCTGTCTGTCTCATCCATTTTTATTTTGTCTATGGGCGTAGACAATAAGCTAAACATTAGCATTCCCTTAAAATATGGCTTCCTGTCATTTCTGGGTCACACAGTTACAGAAGTGAGAGATCACCTTTTTGTTGTTGTTCATGTCCCTGTCTATCAGATGACTGGTTATGATGTATTCTTCGACACTGAAACCAAATATGTTTATTTGCTTCTAAGGAAATGTCGTTTGGACCCAGTGAGTTGGTGGCCTGATATCAAATTACAACGAGACGCTTTAGCGCCATGTAAATGTCCAGGCAACGTTTTGTTTGGGAGACATGAAGCGGAGATTTGTAATTAGCAATTAGAGCCCGTGAACTGTTCCCCGGGAGATAATGTGTCCAAAATATCAATCTTTTCCTTGTGATAGTATCTGGGCGTCAAATACAATGGGGAATACTGAATCCTGCCCGCATCAACCCCCTTTGTCTGCTAGGTACCTAAAGGGCTCATTTAATGTATTTATGCACGGTGGTCTATGCTTTCTCTTGTTAAACATATCTTACCATATACCATAATTTTAATACTTATGATATGGCATTGATTTAAAGACCGCCACACACACAGGCACACACTTACACACACACTCATACACACACGCGTGCGGACACACCTGCACCCACACACACACACACACATACACACACACACATGTATATGCAACTGTAATACCATACTGACGCACTTTATTTAATTGTACAAAGTCAAATATAATAATAATAATAATAATAATAATAATAATAATAATAATAATAATACCGTCCGTAAAAACAATTACAGTTGTGATATACGTTACGTTTCTATCCTGTTATTTGGTTCTCCTGTATTGTTTCCTTTCTTCAGGAAAATCTCTCACGGGATTTGCGATTGTTGTTTCTAAGATTAGAATGTTGGAGACTTTTTTATTGATAAAGTTGTTGGACAATTTCTTTGTCGACAGTTCTGTAATTATATAATGCTTTGTTTCTTAATTTCCATATGTATTGCATGTACTCTGCCAATAGAACAAGTAGCTTTGTATGGTTGTCTTGTGTGGGGTAAGGTATGAAATTTATCATGATTGCTTTGTAAATATCTGTTCTTTGTTTCGTATGAGTATTTAGGGTGTTTTGTAGGAGATTCTTTGTTGGCATGATTGTGTTGCATTCGTAATAGATGTGTTGTTCTGTTTCTTGGATGTTCCGTCTACTAAGTTGACACTGTAGTATTTGTTTTATTATTTTTGCTGTTCCCGCTGTTGTTGGAATCATGTAATTTCTCTTGCTTTGGAAGTAATTTGCTTCTTATGAAGACTAGAGCAAGTTTCAATATAATCTGTAATGAAATATCTATGCCTTATTTTATTCTGGAATGTACTTATATTTCAAAACAATGTTTTCCCGTGATGAATTTGAATAACGAAGACACAAACAATAGATTGCACGATTTATTGCCTGGCATATTTCGCTGCATCTCGTCAGGTACATACTGCAGAAATCAAACAACTTACGTGAATTAATTAGATAAATCCTTCAAACTGAAATATACACATGTTCGCACAGTAATGTCGATTGTCTACCACGGTAATTTTAAACTGACTAACATGTCTTTCTGCTTACACAAGGACGGCTTGTACTTATATTTCCCTAGTAGCATAAATGAAGATTTGATTTAAATGCATAAGAACAGACGGCCATCATTTTAATCAAGAGACAGAGACAATGAACAAAATATTGTCCGGCATATTTCGTGGTATCTCGTCAGATGCATGTTTTGCTTATCCTTTACAGGACGTCGCTGCCAATATGAGCATCTTTCAGCTGATTGTTGATTTCTTGGCAAGATTACGCTCAGTAGTTTGCCATTGCATTGCTTTCTGAGCGACCGGCTTCATACTCTCAGAAGTCACTGGCGCGAATCGAACAGCTTCCAATTCTCGTGCGCTCACGTCAATTACGAGAGTATTCAGGGTTACGGAGAAAGCTGCTAACCTCTCGACCAGGGAGTCCAGATGCATACTGCAGAGTTATTTGTCATATAAAGTGTATAAACAAATAACACGTTGGCTGAAATGGTACCTATACATTAGCTGATACTGTGGAGTATCAATAGATACTTTGAAATAAAACACTCTACAGCACAATCTTCCTACCACCTCTGTGCTACAAACCAGGACAATGATAGTAAAAGAGAAAAGATGAAAAAAATTACAACGGAAATCAGATTCATGAGAAGGATACGCAATGGATCAAGAAGAGTGAAAATCAGAAATGAAGAAATCAGGAGTAAAGTTGGAGTTATAGCAGCGCTAGATTTCACCAGAAATACACAAGTTAAATGGTTTAGCTAAATATCAAAGCTACCAGTTAACAGCATACCACAACAAGCAATGATGTACAGACCAAACGGAACCAGAAGAAGAAGCCGGCCATGTAAACGATGGACAGAGAGAATAAGAATCATGATATATGAAGCCCATAAACGGGCACTCTCCAGCTGTTTATTCTTCACCTCGACACCGCAAGGTACAAGAGGAACAAGGTAAGACATGAGGGAAACTGAAGAACTGTATCCCCACGGCTATCGATTTACTAACTTTCTTTCCATTCTACCTATGTAAGTCGCTCACACTGGGATTGACAAATACAGTTTGATGTGTTGTAAAAGGCAATGGCTCTTTTCACAAAAGAAATAGGTATCGAGGCTGTTGATCGTCTTTCGGACAGCAAAGAATATGAGATGTCCAGCTGGCTTAACTAAAATTTTACACAATGTCAACGTCCTAGAGACCTAGGGAAATGAAACTCGGGTTCATACAGGCAACAAACTCCGTTCTGATACTATCTGATATAATTTATTTACAGTATGCTGGCGAAGATTGGTTTTCGCAGCCAGCTACACTTGAGTAGCATATCACAGGAGTTCATAACAAAGCAATTGTCATCAAGCGATGCTACAGGCATTACGGGATAAACTTCTCTCGCACCACACAAAAAGATTTGTCAGTCGTACGAGAGGAATTGATTACACATTTTATTGCCACTGGCTCTTTACATTACATAAATGCACAAAACTATCTCTAATGAATTACACATGAATACACAGAACTTCCTATCACTAGTCGTCCCTAGCCCTACTGCTAAATCTATCTACTCATATAAAGAAATACGCATCGACGCTAAGCGATGTGTTCCCTACGAAGTCTGTCCCCAGTCTGACGATTCTCCGCGTGCTGATTACACAGTACGCGGAAGGACCTCGTGCGCACTTCGGCTTTTGCGTGCTACATCATTCAACACGCTTAGAGTAATAGTCTACTCTTGAGTGCTATTCTAGTGCTTGGTGTCCATCATGTTGGCGTGATTACACCGTGACCAGAGTGCTTACTCTCTGGTTGACACCTCCGTGTCTCATGACAGAACTGTTTGACAGTTCCCTTTCCTATCTACTCCCTACACCTACCCTGCCCTCATGTAGGGGAACTGGGTTACCTCTAATCTACTTGAGGTAGACCACTCATCCCGGGTGGTCTTCCCTCCTATCTATTTTAGTCTTTGACACACACCCTCCCCTCCTGTGTTGCGTTACAAACTTTGACTCCTGGTTGTGACGCAAGAGGTGTCTAAAAATTAGTGTATCTAATTTTTGTCAAAGACTACTGATAACTTGGTTCTGGGTAACTCAATAGACCTCTACTGACTATTGTCTCAATGTAGTGTTACTTTACTTGGCTACTGGTGATCGCCACAAATTTGTCTGGTTGGCGTGAGCCCTCTTCTCAATCGCAATATTATATTCATTAGAGGTTTGTCTGAATCGGACCATTGTCTTATAAGACCTGCCCTCAAATAGTAAATTAACTTACTACCCATACAAAGTTGATTTTTTTAGGATCAACACACGAATTGCTTCATGTCCCCCATATAATATTAAACAACCCTTGCACAAGCTGTGTGCGACAGGCTTTACCTATCTCGCTTCCGCGTGTAAAGTATCTTTCACTGTTAAGTTAGTGTTTCGCTGTCTATTGTGTCCCCTGACCCGGAGTTATCTCCCTTTGATCTAAAAAATGTATGTACTTTACATGTTTGTTTTTCTGGTTGTTTGCGTGTTTGGCTTTACCTAATAATATAATTTACCTTCTAACATGTGTGTCTGTCTATCATTTGTATGTAAGTTAGTTTTCAAGTGCCATAATCCGGTTAAATGTGGCCACAAACAAGTGTATAACACTAATTCGTGACTACGTTTCCGTCTTATGAGACTTAAAATACTTTCTCTAAGGTCTACACTAAACTACACACAACACATTCGAGACAGTATATCTCAACATTGAAAGCAAACGCTTGATGTAGACAAATAATAAAAAGTCGCGTTGAGCGGCAGAAAAAATCCGCTGGTTGTCCTCACTCTCCATTGTATATTTTCCATTTTATCTTACTTTCACACTTCTGTCACACATCTTTTATCCTCCCAATTATTTAAAAACCTTGAAGTGACACTGTACAAGTTTGGCTCAGTTTGAAAAGAGTTGAGCTTAATGACAGTGCGTAACTTGCTGCACTAGTCATGTATTTACAAATTATTTACATGGATGAAATAGGGTTGATAGTTTGTACCCTGATATTACTAAACACTACATTCTACTGACATACTAATACTAGTTCTATCAATATATATATTCTACTTTGTTGCACAAAATCAACCTAATTTAAGGGAAGTAATCTAACTAATTAAAAAAATGAAAATGATGTGCGATGAGTTATGTACCTTTCTGAAATGAGTAATGTGAAATGTAACAAAAAAACAAAAGAATGTTTTAGTGTTTAAATGAAAAAAATATGATTGATAATTTTACTATATATGGTGTAAATGATGTATGTTAAATGTATCATCCTATAAGGTATAACCTAATTTTAATCCTAAATGATGAGGTTGTTAAAGTGTTTATCAAGATGGAATGAAATAATGTGAGATGAAATGTACTAACTGGTACTGTTCCTATCTTAACTTTTTATCCTCGTCTTTAATTTATTATTAAGCTATTATTAAATTTAAAGTATTATCCTAAGTAAGTGGGTAAATTAGTGATTTCTCTAGACTACAAACAAAAGTCCATTATATTTCCTAAATTTAATCTAAATCTATATTAAAGTAACTAATCTAACTATAATTTATCACTATATTAAAAACATGTTAATATACATATCACAATAAATAAATATATATACATGGCATTTAACTCCCCCAGGTTAGTGGTTGCCATAACGTTCAGAAATTGCTTTCGTTGGCACAGTTCAGATATACACAATTGTCCTGGGTATATTAAATACACTACACAGTCTTATGGGTATTCTTCCACTCTTAGCGTCTGCTGGTGTCCTAAACAAGTATATTCCTGTCTGTTATTTATGCATTGTTCTGACACTGTTCTTCCATGATTAACACAGGTGATTCACCGGAACACAAATGGAGCATAGTAAGTAACGAGCTGTCTATGTACACACGGTGATTCACTTGTTCTTGGAGCACAGTTCTTATTCTGCTGTCTATGGACACATGGTGGTTCCCTGTTATTAGCACACAGTCCTGATCATGATGTCTATGTATTACATAGGATATTTTATATAGGATATTTTAAGTGTACTAAATTAGATATCTTAGACTCACTCTTCATGTGGAGTATCAAGTATTTCTACCTCAGATGGTCGACTAAGGGTATCAGCAAGAATGTTGTCCCTACCCTTAATATAGTCTATACTAAAAGTATAATTTTGTAATATTAACGACCACCTGTAGATGCGGTCATTGCGATGCACCCCACTTTGTATGACCGTGATTGGGGAGTTGTCGGTCTGTACTACGAAGTGATTACCCTCTAGAAATCGATGTAACTTCCTCACTGAGTAGATGACACTTAGGGCTTCCAACTCTGATATGGAATATCTGGACTCAGCAGGTGTGATCTTACGGCTCACGTAGCAAATTGGATGGAAGATGCCGTCGTAAAACTGGCCTAGTACTGCAGCGATGGAAATCCTGCTGGCATCTGTCCTAAGATAATAAACGAGCCTAGGATTAGGCAAACCTAGGATTGGTACATTACTAAATAGGAGTTTCAATCTTGACAATGCAGAAATTAATAATGCATCTTTGACATCTATTTTTACTGATGCTTTCAAAACATTTGAAAATACACTTGTGATTTCAGCTAAGTTCGGTATGAACTTACTATAATAATTTACTAAACCCAGAAGGCTCCTGACCTGCTTCTTTGTTGTAGGCATGGTCAGGTTCATAATTTTAGTAACAATTCTATTGTCAGTTTTTAGTTGGCCTTGTGAAATGACATGACCCAAAAATTCAATTTCTTGTAGGCCCAGTTCAACTTTGCTAGGTTTGTTAGTGAGACCGAAGAGTCGCACCCTATCGAAGACATGTCTTAGCTTCAGTAAGTGTGTTGTCCAGTCGTCTGTATGGACACAAATATCATCTATATATGTCACCGTATTCGTCACTCCATGTAGTAAATCTCTAGTTAGGCGTACCAAAGTGGCAGGAGCGTTACGATGTCCGAAAGGAAGAAACCGCCACTCGTAAAGACCTAAAGGTGTTGAGAATGCAGTAAGATGGATGGATTGAGTCTGCATAGAGACCTGCCAATATCCCTTAGTAAGGTCTAAATTAGAGAAGATTTTGGAGGTGGACATATCAAGGATAAGATCTTCGCAGGAAGGAATTGGTTCTGCGTCGATATTAGTGACATTGTTGAGTTTTCTATAGTCCACACAGAGACGAATTGTGGAGTCTTTTTTCTTGACCAAGACGATTGGAAAGGAGTACTCAGATGTAGATTTCTGGATGATTCCACTAGCTTCTAAATTAAGAATTTCCTTATTTAGACTTTCTCTGTAGCTAAGTGGGATAGAGTACGGCCTGCATTTGATAGGCTTAGAGTCCGAAAGAAGGATGGAGTGCTCGATCCTGTCCGTCCTACCTGGAATGTCGGAAAATATGTCCTTATATTCCGTCACTAATTATATTGTCTGTCGTCGTTGTTCTTCTGTTAGTCCCGGTTCTAACCGTATACAATCTAATGTCGCAGTCTTGTCTACAATTGGAACAGGTAGTTCCATCCCGTCGTCGTCTACCTGATTCAGTACGGTTGTGGTGCTAAGTGCGTTTTCTGTATGCTCACTAGGTGTATGCATATTGTCGGCTTTGCCAGTCTCGCTAACTAGTGTAGTTGCGTTATGTATGTCTGTCGTCTCCTCAATAGGTGTGGGTGTATTGTGTTCGTCTGTCTCTAGTTCTGTCTCTTGTCGTGAAAAGTAGGGTTTCAACATGTTGATATGAAATATCTTTAAGTGTCCGTTTATCGATATTTCATAATCGACATCTGAAATTTTTCGTTCCACTTTGAATGGCCCTTGCCATGAGGTCAATAATAAATTCCGTTTGTCTGGGAGTAAAAGCAGTATGTCTTGATCTGGTTCAAGATTAATAGTCCTCGCACCTCTATTTGAGTATTTTGTTCCTTTAGCTTTTTCTTTTAATTGTTTTAGATATGGAGACACACTCGGATCAGCTTTCTGCTGGTCTATGAACTTTTGTCTGGTGGTATCATCCGTGCTAGTTGGTGATAGCAACAGTAGTCTGTCCTTCTGTAGTGTGTCTTGATGCTTAATAGTATCTGCTCTGGTTGTTGCATTAGCTGCATTTAATTTTCCCATGCAGCTATTTCTTCGTTAGTGCATTGCTTCATTTGGGGAAAGCATCCCAAAATTAAATCAGTACAAGGGTTATCTAAAATAGCACATGTAAAGGTTCCAGAAAGGAAAGGAGTGTTAATACGGACTCTTGCCAACGGGTAAATTTCGATATTACCCGACAAGGTTCGGCATTTGACTGAGTCACCTGTATAATCATTTGGATTAACCAGTTCCTTTCTATGACCGATAAGAGTGCTCCCACTGTCAAGCAAACATTGGCATGGTATTTCGTTGACCAATGCATTGCGGAACACCAAATTGCCTCTGGAGGCTAATGCTGCATTTACACTCTCAGTAAAGAATGGTACTGTATGTCCACATTCTAATTTTCCGTCTGCATGAAATTGGTGACATCGCTCACAACTGTCAAAGCTTAATATATCGTTTACACAACAAACATCTTCAGATTGATTCACAGGTATTTCATTTTCAACCTCACACTCAGTCTTACTTCCACTATCAGAGGATGTATCAATCAAAATTGCATTGTTGGCCTTCATTCTTTGGCGGCCTAGGCACTTATTAAAATAATGCCCGTAGCTAGAACAGAAATAACATTTGACTGCACGCCTGTATGCATTTCTCTTGTTTTGTTGTTTCTTAATGACCATCTCAAGATGTGTCGGATAGTTTGGTGATTTATCACACATAGCGTAAGTATCATGAAAAAGTTGACAATACACACATTTAGGCAATTTTTGATCTTTCTTGTCGACTCTCTGAAATGGTTTTTTATTGCTACGATAGCTTTTAGGTTGGTCCTTAACAAAAGAGACTATTTCAGAGTCGATGTTTGATGTTTTAAAAATTTCTCTATTCGAGGAAAAATACGCGGAGCCTTTCTTCTCGAATTGTTCTATTGTTTCGATGTCTGACTGCTGAAGGAACTTGGCGAAAGGAGATGGGATTGTGGATATGACTTTATCCATGGCTATTAAATTTTTTAGTTTTTCGAAGTCCTTTCCTATTTTTGCTGCACTAAGCCATCTATTCAGCACGCTTTGGACATTCGAGACATAATCGATGAAGGTCTCATTTGGTTTTGGTTGTAAGTTAGAAAATTGCACTTGATACCCAGGGGCATCAAGTAAAAAATGTTGCATTATCCTATCGTGAATGTACTGATAGTTAGATCTAAGGTCAGTTGGTATTGATTCAATAATTTTAAGGGGCTCCCCACTGAGGTTTTTCATGTAAATCATGGCCCACATATCGATTGGTACTTAATGGTATTTCAGCTGATATTCGACATTTTCTGTCCAAGCTGATATGGAATCTTCTTTACAGAATGGCTTAATAATATGTTTGTATTTATTAAGTTTATTCTCTTCTTGCTGACTTTTTAGTTTCGTAGCGGAGATCTCTAAGTGTGAATCTACTTCCATACTTTTCATCTTTAACTGTGTCTCTGATTCAATCTGTATTTGTTTTTCTTTTACTTTTGCCATTTCATCTATCTCTTTTTGTTTTAATTCTAATTCTTTTTGTTTTAACTCTCTATCCTGATCTAACTGTTGTTGTTTCATTTCTAACTCTTTTTGTTTAATCTCCTTATCTTGATCTAATTCTTTTTGTTTAATCTCCTTATCTTGATCTAACTGTTGTTGTTTCATTTCTAACTCTTTTTGTTTAATCTCCTTATCTTGATCTATTTCTTTTTGTTTAATCTCCTTATCTTGATCTAACTGTTTCTGTTTAGTTTCTTCAGCTAATTGTGCCATCTCTTTTTGGTGTTGTCTTTCTCGTGCACGTTCATCTCTCTCAGCATCTTTTACTTCCCTAAATTTTTGATCAGCATATTGCTCTAATTCCTTTCCTGTGTGTCCTAATTCCTTGCCTGCTTGTATGAAATCAGCTAAAGTTGACATGTTGTTGGATAACTAGCTAGAGTTGATAGGTACTCCAATATTTACTCAGGTATATTCGATATGTTAAGATATTAAATGCCTGTGTACAAAAAATATTATCAGATTACACCCTGAAAAAGAGATGCATTATTAATCATATTGCATTCAAAAATAATTTGGGTATACTCATCTCAGCATTCCAGAACAATCAGGTACATTCATTTGCCACCTCAGGTACAATCGTTTGGCACCTCGATATACACCTTGCGTTACTTTTTACACTGCTCTTGTTATACCTGGTTTACAAGAGCATCAATAATTAACTATTTGTAAACGACATATAACTTTAGACATTTGTTTGACAATTACAATCGCATGCCCCCGGACAACACAATGTTGTATAGTTAATAGTAAATGTCACTGTCCTGTCTTCGTTCTAATGTCTTCTGCGTTCACTAACTATTGCTGTTTAATTTGTGGAAGTGCTGTGCAGACGGAATCTTATTTGCATAACGAAAGTAGTGCCATCGTGATGGTAGAAAATAGAAAAAACTCTACAAATAATTAAATAAATGCTTTGAAATTAATATAAAGGTAATAATAATGTTCAAATAAATAAATATATTCAATAAATAGCTTGTATAAACAAATAATATTCAAAATAAGCTGAAGATTCAGGCGAGCAGCCGCTTGGCGATTTGTAAACAATCTGTCGCTGATTGCAAATGGCGTAGGGCAGCTGTTTGTCAACCGCGATACGTCACAGGCGCAGCGCTATTTTTAGATTGGAAAACTCGATATTGTCGCCGGCTCATTTCTTGTGTATTGCTCCGCCGTGAATCATTTTTGGTAAATACTCATAAATAAACCAATAATTGTAGAAATAAATGATACAAAACTATAATAATAATACTTACAGATCAGAATAAAACATATTCATAAAGCACAAAACATTTTAATAAGCATAAATAAATGTTAATCGGTCACGATGGGCACAGCTCGCATCTTGTTCTAATCTGCACACGCCATTTTACACTAATACAAATTAAACTCTGTGATAAACTGACAGTAATACTATTCTAGAGCCGTGGGTGAGTGTTTTAGCTTGAACAATTGTCCAAGCCACACTTCTGACACCACTTTTATCCTAGCCTGTCATCAAGCGATGCTACAGGCATTACGGGATAAACTTCTCTCGCACCACACAAAAAGATTTGTCAGTCGTACGAGAGGAATTGATTACACATTTTATTGCCACTGGCTCTTTACATTACATAAATGCACACAACTGTCTCTAATGAATTACACATGAATACACAGAACTTCCTATCACTAGTCGTCCCTAGCCCTACTGCTAAATCTATCTACTCATATAAAGAAATACGCATCGATGCTAAGCGATGTGTTCCCTACGAAGTCTGTACCCAGTCTGACAATTCTCCACGTGCTGATTACACAGTACGCGGAAGGACCTCGTGCGCACTTCGGCTTTTGCGTGCTACATCATTCAACACGCTTAGAGTAGTAGTCTACTCTTGAGTTCTATTCTAGTGCTTGGTGTCCATCATGTTGGCGTGATTACACCGTGACCAGAGTGCTGACTCTCTGGTTGACACCTCCGTGTCTCATGAGAGAACTGATTGACAGTTCCCCTTCCTATCTACTCCCTACACCTACCCTGCCCTCATGTAGGGGCACTGGGTTACCTCTAATCTACTTGAGGTAGACCACTCATCCCGGGTGGTCTTCCCTCCTATCTATTTTAGTCTTTGACAGCAATCATACATAATCATTACAACAAACTCTATCATCTATCTATCTTATGAGTAACACCCGTAAATACACTTGGGTTCAATCTATCAAGTCCCCCTTAAGTTAAGCCCTGTTGCTTCTTCGATGTCCAGTCGGCTTCTGTCCTCTAACGTGTCTCGATCGGACACGGGCTGTAACTCTCCTCGAGCTTCTCGTGGAGCAGGTCCTGGCACGCGGTCAGCGGGTTCCACCTGTATCCACGGGGCTGTAGGCGAACTGACCTATCCTTCTCGAAGGCTCTAGATTGTTCGAGCATTCGAGTGGGTCTCTTTAGTTCCCTTGTATTGGGGTTATGCCCCTTCTCTAATTCCCTTCTATCTTTATGTTCCTATCCACTCCATGTGAGACTCATTAAGTTCTTCAATTTCTTCATCCGTAGATGTATCTATTAATGCTGCATTGGCCTGCTTCATCATCTTGCGGCCCTCGCAGCGTCCTGAATAATGCCCGTACGCTGAACAAAAGTAACATTTGACAGCTCTCTTATACGCGTTTCTTTTTTTTTCCATCATCATTTGAAGGTGATGTGGATAAGTTGGTGATTTCTCACATATTGCGTACTGCTCGTGGGTCAGATGACAGTATTGGTAGGGCGTTGTTTGAACCTATTCTCATTTGGTTTTGAATATTTGGTGTTTGTGGCAGCTGCTGTTTCATTCTGACTCATATTTAACTGAAAAATATCACGATTAGCTGTGAAATACGCACTACCTTTACTTTCGACTTCTTGAATAGTCTTACAATCACTTTGCCTCAGAAATTTAGAGAAAGGATTTGGTATTGTGTTCATGATTTTATCAATTATTATTAGCTCTTTTAGTTTATCATAGCTGTTTTTTGTTTTCGCTGAGGTTATCCATTTTGTACAAATATCTTGGACTGTAGAAAGTAGTCTATGAACGTTTGATTAGGTGATGGTGCTAATTTTGAAAACTGCAATTGATAGCCTGCAGTGTCTAGTGAAAAATGTTGTAGTATGCTTTGTTTTAAGTAGTCGTAATCTTTCCTCATGTCTTGTGGAATTGTTTCTATCACTTTTAAGGGCTCTAATGCTAAGTTTCTCATCAGAACAAATGCCCAATCGACTTTTCAAACGGTATGGTATGACATCAAACACTCGAAGTTCTCTAAATATGCACTTATTGATTCCCCGGAACAAAAAGGTTTGACGAAGCCTTTACATTTGTTGCATGTTTGTTCCTCTTCCTTACTCCTTAATTTATTTGCTGAAATTTCTAAGTTGGAGTCAATTTCCATTTGTTTCAATTTGAATTGAGTTTCTAATTCTAACTTTTTTTGTTTCTGCGTTTAATTGAGCTTGTTTGCTAGCAGCTTCTATTTGCATCTTTTTCTCTTCAGCCTCTATTTGCATCTGCATCTTTTTCTCTTCCCTTTCCGCTGCCCTATCTTCTCGTGCTATGTTCTATAAATGTGTCTTTTGTGCCCATTCTGACAGTTTATCGGCAGTATAGCCTAATTTCACTCCTAATTCTATGCACTGTTCTAGTGTTAACATTGTGATAATTTAGTCAATTTTAAATTTTTAGAACTTAAATCCCTTTGAAATTCGTTTGGGTGTACACAACTTGGTTATGTCCCTTAATCTTATTCTACACACTTTCTAACGAATACGTTCACATGGTCATAAAATGTACATATAAATCATCAATAGCAATACATAGAAAAAATGTTACATCAATGAAAATATGTGAGTATCGTTTAGAGATCCAATGAGCATGAAATTGGTCTTATCTTATTTACTGGTTTCTTGGCTGTAGTGTTGTTTGGTTCCCCTCTTTTATCGCCACTGCTGGAGAACAGTTTACATGCACACAATTTATTCGCGGAACAATCTGTTGTTGGAATAAAAAAAATTTAATGATTTGTCATCGTAATTGTCCAGTCATGTCAATATTAAATTTTATGAACATAGTTTTTAAATAATTTTCTAGAGGGACTACGATAGCTCATTAACAGATGATACGATAGTAGCTGCAAAGTTCAGACTTTGTCATGTATGAGTGTTGATATATTTTACTTGGCAAAACCAAGAGCTGTCGGGAAAGTGAAGCTTGCGCTTGCCAAAACCGGCTTGGCCCCCAAATAGCCTGTCAACGTCCTAGAGACCTAGGGAAATGAAACTCGGGTTCATACAGGCAACAAACTCCGTTCTGATACTATCTGATATAATGTATTTACAGTAAGCTGGTGAAGAATGGTTTTCGCAGCCAGCTACACTTGAGTAGCATATCACAGGAGTTCATAACAAAGCAATCATACATAATCATTACAACAAACTCTATCATCTATCTATCTTATGAGTAACACCCGTAAATACACTTGGTTCAATCCATCAAGTCCCCCTTAAGTTAAGCCCTGTTGCTTCTTCGATGTCCAGTCGGCTTCTGCCCTCTAACGTGTCTCGTTCGGACACGGGCTGTAACTCTCCTCGAGCTTCTCGTGGAACAGGTCCTGGCACGCGGTCAGCGGGTTCCACCTGTATCCACGGGGCTGTAGGCGAACTGACCTATCCTTCTCGACGGCTCTAGATTGTTCGAGCATTCGAGTGGGTCTCTTTAGTTCCCTTGTATTGGGGTTATGTCCCTTCTCTAATTCCCTTCTATCTTTATGTTCCTACCGACTCCATGTGAGACTCTGACACACATTTTTAAACTTCTAGAGGTTAGTTGGCAAAAATAATTCCCCCCACCCCCCATATACACATCTTTAATCTCTCTCAGATTATACTGTACAATTATTAACATAGTAAGCAGAAGTTAGTTTGCAACAGTGTATTCGTGTTTATTAATTATATTGTTTATGTATGCTTATGGTTATCTTTTAGATGGGTTTGACATTTAACTTCTTTCCAAGTTCAAGGGCCAGACGGGTATGGATTTTCTGGTAAGCCCTAAGCTGAAGGACTGGAACGAAGATGATGATGGTTTTCTTGCGTTGTACATCGATCTCCTTGGCTCTTATGATAACAGCTCATAAAGAGATGCCTGCAGGTCAGAGTTCATCTCAAACTCCAGGAGAGCCTGACTGATGGAAGACTCGAACTCGTCGGGTGTTTCGCCCTGAGGCGTGACTATTTTTGCATCTTTGTCATAAATAATTGACACATAATAACAGATACAGGTTTAAAAACAGAACTGACAAGAGTTTAAATTTAACGTCTAGGCCTTTTACAGGCATGTCAAAAATATTTGAGACAATATGCTGGTTTTACCACTCATGTCTTCACGTAGGAATAAACATTTAATGTATCGTAGAAGTGAAACAGGGCAATGGGTTATAACATTTTCACGTATGTAAAATATAGCCATTACTTTTACATAACCGTTATAGATGAGTTAGCATTATTATCCCATTAATTATGCTACAAATAACTCCCGCTAATTTCTATGATAATTTTACACAAGATAAGACAAATACTACAATTATTTAAATCGCATAATATATGCATGCTATTTTTAGTAATTTCCCTTGAAATAAGAGTTATGTTATTATGTTTCTTTCCACTATTTTAATTAGATGTCTTTATTTTCAGGTGGTGTTATTTTATAGCCATCTCCGTAGCGCTGGGCTACGCAGCAGTTCGTGATCCCGCTTACCCTCATTCGAAACACAGCTGCGTGTGATTTGGCAACAGCCTGCGTTGCGTTGCTTTTTTTTTACGAATTGGTATGAGTGCAGGTCGTTCAGAAAGCATTGGTAAACTACTGAACGTAAAACTTGCCAAGAGATCACAACAGTAAAATATGCTGGTATTGACTGCAACGTCCTGTAAAGGATATGCAACAAACGTGTGTTTTTATTTCGTAAGATCCCAAGTTAGTGATCATTTAAAACGTCTTGGCCTTTTGTGCTTAGATCATAGTGTAGTGTTTGCACCTGATCTTGATAGGGTCACCAACAGAGGCGGTCATCCGAATGACACACAGGGACTTGAGGAACTGATGGGGCAGATCTGGCCCCTGGGGGAACCGCGAGCACTTATAAAAAAAAATCCTACAAAATATGTTTTGTTTTTGTTGTTGTTGTGTGATTTTATTTTATAACAACTCGCTGTTCCCCGTGTTTGAAAACTTTTATTTCTAACAAAGCAGTGTGTATTTACAAAGTGTAATGTGTGTTTCGTGTGTGTGTGTATATATATCACAGAGCGTTGCTGTTTGTTAATGTTAAGTGATACATGTGCGAATAAAACAAATACAGATATATACCCGTATTATAATATAACATTTATGGCATGTACACACGCATTCCTAGCTGATGCTTCCTTTCCACCTTCACAAGTTTAAACGAAATGTATGTTTCACCTGTCTGTCTGCTGCCTGCCTGCCTGCCTGCCTGCCTGTCGGTCTGTCGGTCTGTCTGTCTGTCTGTCTGTCTGTCTGTCTCAGGCTCTGTCTGTCTGTCTGTCTGTCTGTCTGTCTGTCTTTCTGTCTGTCTGTCTGTCTCTCTCTCTCTCTCTCTCTCTCTCTCTCTCTCTCTCTCTCTCTCTCTCTCTCTCTCTCTCTCTCTCTCTCTCTCTCTCTCTCTCTCTTTATTTATTTATTTCTCGCTATCTCGCGATATCAGGAAAATGAATGTTGTGAGCTTAATAATAATAATACCTATAAATTTTCATTCCCTTAAAATGTGGCTTCCCTATAATTACTTAGTCACATAGTTACAGAAGTGAAAGAAAACGTATGTTGTTGTTCATTTCCATGTATATAACAGATATAAGTTGTGGTGTATTCTTCGGCGACCATCTTATTTTGTCTTCACAATTGTCATGATCCAGTTTGTTATTAACAAATCACATTCACGCATTACAGCGTGGAAAACGGTCCAAGCGCTGACCAGTGTCAGACCAGAGACAAGTGTCTCCGCTAAGCGTCAAGTCAGAGGTTGACCACAGTCCAAAACGGACGGGACGAGATTGATTGTGGCAATGGCAGTATTCACCATGTCGCCACCTGTAGTTTGACTGAAGATATATTGTTTTAATATTAGAACGTGGGTGTGAGAATTCTTAAGGTTTAAAGAATAGTATGTAGAGATTCAGATGAATCTATGTAAAAGGCCCCAGGTGAATTAAAGATAATAAATGAACCGATCTTCTGTTGTACTTCAAACTTGTAGGAAGTTGTGACAACGAGTAGCAATGTGAACAAATATAATAGGGTGGCTCCGTCCACTAAGACCAATGTTCAGAATGGTCAGCCATCACGCAGACGGTAGGCTGGACACTTTGAGGAATTGTGTCCCTGATACAACTATCGGTGTTCCTGACTGATATCATCACAACAGAACAACCAGCCAACAGAAGGACACTGTGTTAGAATACCGTTGCAATCTGAACACACTGTTATACAGCAATGGCTCAGCGCAACTAAACAGGGTCATGTCAACTACAATAACACTACTAAGACAGGACCCACTAAACCTGGGTTTATGGCAAAATTAGGGGGCTTGCCGAACCTGAACCTTTGGGAACCCGGTGTTATTGTGGAGGGGCGATTCTGAACCTTTTGGAACCACATGTCATTATACCTTGGGAACCCAATGTCAATGTTGGGCTCGCTGAACCTGAACCCTTGGAAATCCGCGTCAACGTGGGAGCATCATAGTGGTGAACCTTAATCCTTGACAGTGTTTTCCGAAAAAGTGCGACAACTGAAAGGCCTGTGATTATTAATGAAACCAGCCTTATCCAAGACACATTTCCTAATTAAAACTATCGTCAACTTTAAAAGAAAGAGTCATTCTTACATGAGAGAGAAACATGGGAATACAGAGAGAGATACAGAGGGAAAAGAAAGTCTACTTTAGTGAGTCCATATCTTGGAATTTTATTTTTATTTTTTTTAACATCATCATCATGCGCTACCTTAAAATCTCTATATTCCAATTTGGAATGAATTTCTTACCGTCTTCCTTTTGATAATTTTCATTCTTTTCACAGAAAATTCTAGTGTCTTCCTTTTAGGGAAGTCGTTGTACCTGCTCAGGTAAACCTTTAATCTCCTTTCCATACATTTGATTTCTTTGCCAAGCTCACTATACCACATTGTTTGTTTACACAGTCTGCGCAGTCTAGTTTTAGTTTCTGCGGTGATTGCATTCTACAGGACGTTGAAAAAGAAGGTAAATTTACAGATGCAGAAAAATGTGTTAATTGTGGATGTCCTATTGTAACAGTGTATTTAATGATGGTGTGGGGGTTGATTCTGGGTACTTTGTTGGTGATGTATGTCCAGGCTGTGGTAAAGCAGATGTGACAGGACGAGTCTTGAATGTAATTGTCAAAACTACTTAAAATATATGTAAAAATGAACGCATAATTCGAAAACACATCACATAAGTGCATGTTATTCCATAAACAGAAGTTTACCCAAAACAGTCGCTCACCGAATGCCAAACAATTTAAATAACGTTTCAAGCAAAAATTTCTAAGTAACAAACGTATGTAGTCTAGGAGAGAGACCACAGTTACATTATTTTTTAGCCATCTCCCACGTTGTTTGGGCGATTTGTTTCCCCCGAATACATCAAATCCCTGGGGTAAGAGCCTGTCCTACTACCAGGCGCGTCCATTGGGTAGCGGATGGTGGAATGAACTCTATATATCTTGTCTAGAGGTTAGCTGTGAATATGTTGTGTAAGCAGCAATGGAGCAACACAGGCGGTCGTCATTGAGAGGAGGCGAGTTTCGTTGATGGGGCTAATCTCTATAATATACCTCAAACCTCTGCGACGTGGTCATCAAGGAGCAAGAGATACGCTCTTTCCCCTGCTGCCTTGCAGGGTCTGTTTGTTTAGAGAAAGGCTAGTGGCGACAACCATACATAAACTAGTGGAAGACAAGGGGGCATTTCCCTAGATAATCATGCTTCAACGCAAATTTAATAAGATAACGGCGTTATTGGGGATTCCAGCGGAATCAATTCTCCTTTAAGGAGCAGCATGTGCTACAGTATAATGATACGCGATCGTCATCATGCGACTGTATGCAAATTACATGGTTAAATTACATTAAATGTTGGTACATGGAATGTCAGAACACTTAGTCAGAATTGAAAGTTAGAAAACAACAAGAAGGAAACTTAAAGAACGAATATAAATATATTAGATTTTTGTGACATGCTGTGACCAGGTGCAGAGGAAATCATATTTCGAAACAGAATTATTTACTCAGGAGGAAAGGACTACAAAAGTTGGTATAATTCTGGATCAACTGTGTGCTAGAACAGTTAAAGGATTTTTGGACAACCTCAGATAGAGAGTTATTAGTGAAACTCCATGGCTAACCTCTGGATATTTACATAATACAGGCATATGCTGCAACAGCAGACAGCACGGAAGAACGGAATAGGATTAGATATCTTTTATAACAAATTATACATGGCCGTGAATTAATGTAACAATTTTGAAACGACATTGGTACTCGGTCGGGGATATTAATTCCAAAGTAGTCAACGAAGAGGAAAAGCTCTGGAGATAATAGTCGCAATGAAGTTTTTTTTAAATTATTAATAAGTTGCATATCACTTACGGGACGTTGCAGTCAACACCAGGATTTTTCAGCAGTTGTTGATGTTCTTGGAAAGATTACGCTCAGTAGTTTATCATTGCTCTATGAGCGACCGGCTCACATACCCAGTAAGTAACCAACGCTACGCGATCTGCTTCCGACTCTCGTTCACCTATGCTCCTCGCGTGGATATAAGAGATTACGGAGAAAGTCGTTAACGCCTTCGCCAGGGAGACCGACCGGCAATGAAGTTACTACATACTGACTCCGAAGAGATTTATATGCAGCTTAGTACATCTAAAAGCTAGACTAGAAGCATATGGACATAGCGATCATATCCCAGTTAAATGAAAGATGAGGTTAAGACTTTCAAAATTTCGGTGTATAAAGAAAGGCGTCAGGCAAGCTTGTGTAATGTTTCCCGATTTGTTCTCATTGCACAGTACATAATGAGATCTGCAGAAAATATATCAGGGACCCTGGTTGGTTGGCATAATACAAATAGGTTATGAGTAGTATATAGGAAGGTTATCCCTCGGATTGTGCCATATTTTGTGGTATGAAATGTGTCATGAAATGTGGTATGCCGCGTTGTATGACGATGCCGTGTGATATGACGATGCCTACCACACGGCCGAATATTCTTCGTGTTTTTCCTAGATCGATATTTTTTTTGATTGTCTGTGGATTAAAAAAGAATTTAAATGGCCGGTAAATTATGCAAGGTAGTTGGTGATATTAATCGGAGTATGTGTAACAAAGGAAAAGATCAATTGAACTAGGTGGATAGGCTCAGTAAAGATGAGTTCGATAACGGCGGCGGCAGGTTTGCTAATTGATTCAGAAGATGTCAGCCGGTGTAATGCATTAATTATCTTCCCGTTTATGTAGACGATTGCATAATCGATTGGTGTGCTCAGGCTGATACGGGTTGATGTATTTGTATCTTTGGTAAGATCGGCGAACATCTGTGAGCAAAAAGTCGATATTGTCCGTACCAGAAATAATGTGGTTTGTAAATTACACCTGTCGGCGATAGGTGGCGTTTTTAATCAGATCATCGGTATATGTAAACAATGATAAATGAATTGAGACACGGGGCTAGTTGGTACCACAGTCGCATTGCAGATGGTGCGATAACCAATTCGGTAGAGTGTGTCGGGGTACCGCCAATGTGTAAGTGGGGTGTCTAATGGGTTAAGTTGGTACCATAGACCCTCTCATTTGGAGGTGACAGATTCGAATCCTACCGTGTGGTGGGGTAGTGTGGCAGTGGGCGAGTGTGTAACGGAGCTAAGTGGTATCATTTACTGTTCGAATCACGCTGCTGGTCGATAACGGTGTCCACCCTAGACGGGGACTTTTTAAATGTCTACTAAGGGGCGGTGAGGGCTTAGCGGTGAGAAGTAGTTGGTCATAGTGGCTGTGGTGGGATATCAATGTGTAACTGGGGTGTCTAGTTGCTGCCATAGCGCTTGAGGGGTTCGAGTCCTACGGTGTGGTGGAGTAGTGTAGCATTAGTCGAGTGTGTAACGGAGCTAAATGGTATCATTGGCGGTTCGAATCACGCCCCTGGTCGCTAACTATAGCCAGCATAGGCCCCGATGTTCGAATCCAGCGGTATCGCTTTGCTTTTTTTCTCAAAAAACCTAAGTTCCACAGCTAGCAGATTCAGCGGAACTGTTCAATGTCTTCACATTCATACAAAAGTACAGATTCTATGTAGCGCCGCAACACTCTTTTTCACGTAGCAATTGCCATCTTTTTGCTGGTCGTTATGTTTTTCATCTTGCAAAAGGTTATCTTCGCCACGGCGATTCTTGTGCTAATCTCTTCAAGGCATCTCCCATCAGTTGTTATGAATGTTTCGAGATACTTGTATCTATCTACTCACTTGTTTCAGAATATTTCCATTTACATGTATATTACATCGTGGCATTTCGTTCTTCATAGTGACAATCATAACCCGTGTCGTTTTATAACTAAATTCTAACCCTAGTTGTTCACCGGGTGAAACAACCGCCTCTACTAAATATTGCAGATCCTGCGCAGTGTCTGTTGATTACATAAATTATATGAAAGCAGTTGACAATTTAAATTAGATGAAGTTATTTTATTACAGAAATTAAATGAAGACATTTGACTAGAAATATTTAATAAAACGACGGAAAAAACGGAGATCTACCGGCGTGAGAAAAGCTTATAAGTATGTTAATGTCAGTTCCTGTGAACATATTTAGCAGAAGCATTCTGCATAGTATATGAATATTTAGCTTTAAGGTGAATTCATTACTGCTGTACCGATCGGAAACACGAAGAACGGGTAGAATCAGCGGGGAAAGAAGACCCTGTTGAGCTTAGCTCTAGTCCGACTTTGTGAAGACACATGATTAGTGGGGGGTGAAATGACCTTGGGTAATAAGCATATTAGAGTAGATGGGTGGGATAAGAAGAATAAGACAGCTTACAAATTCCATGGTTGTTTATTTCACGGACACCCCGACTGCCCCTTGACCAAGAAAAGAGATGTTAACCCCGTAAACAACAAAAAGTTGACTGACTTATTTGCCAAGACATGACATATACATGACTATCTAGTTAAAGAAGCTAAAGTTAGTGTAAGTTGATTATTTGTTGTTCTATCTGGGCATGGTATGTATATTTTCACCACATCTTCACTGATGTTTTTCCTCTTGTCTGCTCATTGCGCCCGCTTCACAGTCATACAAAAGTACAGCTTCTATGAAAGACAGAGAGTATACTTTGCGGCTATTATTAACCAAAATGACAAGTGGGAGGTCAAATAATATGTAAGTATTTGTAAATAAAGATACACATGGATGTCTATTATATAACGAAAACAAAGGTATTTAGTTGTAGAAAACTACTGTGCCTCCCACGCAAACGGCGGTAGGCTAGTGACTATGTTTAGATTAGCTGTGATGGCACCAGCTGGAGATATTAATCAGCTACCTGGTACCCAGTGAAGATGACACGATAAACGAGGCGGTATAGGTCGCGTGGCCCTCATCAAAACCAACAATGAAATAACGGTGAAAGGAAATGTTGCGGCGCCGCGAAGCATTATTTTAACCAAAGATTACAATCGATCTGAGAGGGTAACAATATACAGTCTAAGCCTATCAGAAATAGGTGACTTATACACTGTGTACCAGCGACAGACAGCTGGTCAAAAAGAAACAATACGCATAGACACAATATATAAAGTTAGGACTAAATAAACCGTAGTTTAAAGAATTCAAATACATTATTACAAGTTAAATTACATAATAAAATAAATACAGTGATATGTATAAAATAAGAAAAGAAAAAAAAAAGACAAAAGACAAAAAACATAAAAAACATAAAAAAAACACACACACAATTGTTACATTAGCAAATAAGTGAAAAACACAACAGTATGAATACATTGGTGTATTAGCTACATACAAATGGTAAACACAACATGACCTCATGCCATCGTAACGGCCCAACTGTTAAATCACGTGACCGCTATCTGTTCTATTTTGCGACCAAAATACACCGATCACCCCTCACTGCAGCGTAACAGACTAACACTTAAACCAAGCGCCCGCTATCTGTTCTATATTGTTGCCAACAATTATGTGCATGCCGCCAGCCTTTGATATGAATCTGATTGATGAAACCTGTCAGGAGACAACCATAGAGACATAGTAAAAGTGTAGGGAAAATACAACTCCAAGCGTATTGACTCTCGGTGTATCGTTATTCACTTAACGTTTCCTGTTTCCTACTCCAGTCTATTGTTGTAAAATCTTACCAAGGTGGACACTGTGGATCAAACCTACATGAGTGAAGTAGGATATATACGGTTGTCATATGTGTCTTATAGGGCTTGGTTTCGTAAAAACTTATCAATGGAAGAGAATGACCCTTACACTACAAACAGAATAAACATTTACATTAATAATACCCATAACAAACACATGACCAGCTACACGGGCGGTGACAAAAGTGACAAGCTGATTAGAGAAAGCAGCGATGTTTCAACTAAAACATAGTCTGTGTGTTATCTCCTTGGAAAAGTAAATCTGGTTATATTTAAATCACCCTAGGTGTTCATGTCTCCCATGAAAACTAGTGAAGAAGTCAAATTTGAGGCTTCAAAATATGTTTTCGTAGTATATGTATATATGCAGATATATACAGGTGTTTTCTAACAACAAATTTCCGCTTGTCCCGCTTTACATCCATACACAAGTATAGGTTCTATGAATGACACAACACCTACAAGTTAATAAGATTGGCACTGGGTCACCAACATCATTTGCGTCTAGCGTCAATACTACAAGACAAGACAATGCTTTTTTCGGCCTCTGATTGAGAACAACAGATATAAACGTAATTATGCAATTACCTCTTTATGACAGTACCGAGAAAGTTAAAAATATCATTTTAAATACGCTGACGACCATAGTAACACAACCAGGTAATTCTGCGTGCTCACTTTGTGTATTACCCACACTTACTATAGATTGCAGAAAATGTTCATTGTCTACAACCAAGGTGAAAAATTTCGGTCAAACTTATAAAGGTCTCGTCCGAATTCATAAAAAGAAGGAAATAATGTTAGCCATATGTGAAAAATATCGGTCAAACTTATAAATGTCTCGACCAAACTTATATAAATTAGGAAAATTTGTTAACCTAATGAGAAAAAATATCGACCAAAGAGAGCAATACTTCATCTAATCTTATAAAAATTAGGAAAATTTGTCAGCCGAAATGGGAAAAAGGTCGGTCAAATAGATAAATATCTCAACAAATTATAAAAAGTAGGAAAAAATAGTGGCCAAGTAAAAAATAGCTCACCAAGATTTATAAAAGGTAGGAAAATGTGTTAGCCAAAAGGGGAAAATATTGATCAAACTAAGAAACATGACGATCGAACTAGGAAAATAAGTGAACCAAAGTAATAAAAATATTGGGTAAATACAGAAATATGTTGACCAAATTTATAAATATCGCTGCCAAACTTATGAACAGTAGGAAACTTTGTTAAACAAATGTGAAAAAATATCGCCCAAACTTATTAAAAGCTCCGCCAAACTTACAAAAAGTAGGAAACTTTGTTAACCAAAGGTGAAAATATATAGGTCAAACTTATAAATGGCTCGTCCGAATTCATAAAAAGAAGGAAATAATGATAACCAAAGTAATAAAATGTTGGGTAAATACAGAAATATGTCGACCAAACTTATAAATATCTCAACCAAACTTATGAAAAGTAGGAAAATGTGTTAACCAAATGCGAAAAAATATCAGCCAAACAGATAAATATTTCAAATGAACTTATAAACAGTAGAAAAATGTTGTTTCTACAGTTATGTCAAACGTGTCTTGAACTTTTATCTGACAAGACATGACACAAGACATAAGCATCAATGTCAACACTTTCCCTCTTTTACATTACCGAAAGATTCAACTTATCACTCTAGAGTATCTGTTAAAGAACCACTTATACAGACTAAGCACTCATCGCTCCACACGATTGGTTTTTTTTTTTTCTTTCTAACACAAAGTGTCTATGCCTTTCATAGATAACTTCACAACTTTTCCATGTCACAGCACCAAGAGCTCCAAACCTTTGTTGTACATGAGCTCCCACGGCATAGTCATAACAACATTTATGGCAATGCAGTCCGTGGCTTCACCTGGGATAGTTTCGATATCATCTGAGTATTCGTTATCAAAGAGCCATTTCCCATGGCTGACATCTTCAACTTTCCATACCACAATGTCTGCTACACTAATATTACATTGTTCCAGCTCTTAACAATACAGGTGTTTTCTAGAAGTCTAGCGAAAATATCATTTCTTACTTTGTCCACCTCTATTTCACTTTGTCATTTCATAAATCCAAATAGCGGTGTCAGAGTCCAGAAAGGAGACAGAGATGCAGTGACATCGTTACGCCCGCCAGGCGACTTAGCTCCCAGAAGGGACGCGGTAACTTCGTTACGCCGCCAGGCGAATAGTGGTTACCGGCCTGCAAGACTGCTGGCTGACAAGCGACCAGCGGTCAAGCAAGGACGACGCTAAACGCACGCATGCCTCGTGACGCCACCTGAGGTGGGAGGCGAGTTGCGCCTTAGCGGAAGACAGCTTGGGGACTTCGACTCGGACAGACGTGTGAAGAGAGAAAGGCGTTGTGTGGTGTCTGTACTGAAAGTCGAGTGTCTGGACATCTTGAGAGTGAGACGTTGTGAGCTGTATTGTGTAAGTGTATATTGAAACATCCAGTATATATATTGTTGTGAACATCGTTCCGTATTTAATATGTGAATAAATCCATTGAACGGTGTGTCGTTGAGTCTTACGTCAAATCACGTTGTATTTGTACTGTCTCACACTGTTAGGTGAGCGAGCCAAGTTTAAGACCCTGACATGTGTGGACGTGGTGGCATTCGTCCGGCTTTGATATGAACGTGTTTTAGTGATTAACGATTTAAAACTAGAGTTTGTAAACGTGAAATTTTTGTCAAACTTTATAGTACATGTAAATGTGATCGTGGAAGGCTCATTTTCATTATTAACTACATTGTTTAAACATGTGTAAGACTATTTGTAAACGTACAATGCATACATATTGTTTGATTCTGTAAGCGTGTAAAACATTTGTGATTTGTGAAACTTGTCACCGTTTTGACCTTGTCGACATTGTGATCTTGTCGCCATTTTGACCTTGTCGCCATCTTGTAAACTTGATGTCTATGTCCTTACTGAATGTTATCTTGATGTAAGTGATGTGTCATCAATGTTGTAAAGTGTTAACATAAGTGTAGATTGTCTTTGTGCATTGAGTTTGTGGAACGCAGAAAATTTTGGAAAGAAAGTAACTTGTTTTGAAAAAAAAAAAATTTGTTGACAGACAAACTTACGACCTACAACTACACTCAACGCCATACAAACCTAATCAACACTTAGTGACAAGCAGGCACACACCAACAAATAGACATTAATTTATTTCTCTCCAAAAACAAAGCAGGTTTTTCCGTACCATCCGAAACCTTGCCGTAGAGGTCATTTGTGGTTTTGAAGTAACGACCCTACAGTTTCCTAGCCCGATTTCCAACCATTCTTCACCGCATCCAGGGCACTTGAGTATATTTTTTTCTTTTCACATACTTTAACGATGCAATTTTAGGCACGCATCGTCAATAGAAATCAATTGTAAATTGTTCATTACTAACCACTTATAACATATTTTGTGTGGCTGGTATTTCATTGACATTGTCCATCATGTCTTCATTATTTGATTTCATTGATATGGGGATAAAATTACAGTTACATGGTGATGAATTAACACAGTGGAGTGAGAAGAAATACTCTGAATACCTACTAGTACAGGAGAAAGCTAATGAACGCGATGAAAGAGCGGCTGAAAGAGCATTAAAGCAGGCAGAGATGGCTGCCAAGCAAGTAGAGGCAGAAACAGCCTTAAAGCACGCAGAAGCTGCAGCAAAACAGACTGAATTAGAACTGGCTGCAAAGACAAAGCAAGCTGAGATAGATAGTGAGTTAAAGAAGGCAGAAATAGCAGCTCAGAGTAAGAGAGAAGAACTGGAGTTACAGTTGAAGATGAAACAACTTGACACTGAGACTGCCATTAACAAAGAGTCTAAGAAATCTGAGAGACTGGAGAAAGAAAACCAGTACAAGAAATATCAAGGTATTGTACGTAATTATACCTCGGGTGACTGCATCGCAGCCTTTACCCAAAATTTTGAAACTTTAATGGAACATTATCAAGTTCCACTGTCTGAATGGAATATTGTGTACATGAGGAGTTTGTCAGGGGAACCTCTTAAAGTAATTGAAACCATCCCCAAAGACCTCAGAAAAGATTACCATTATCTGAAATCTAAGATTATGGCACATTTTATGTTAGATGAGGCAGGTTACAGAGAACAATTCAGTAAGTTGAGCCCAAAACCGACTCAAACGTTCTCTGATTACCTCTGCTTAGTCCGAGATATATTCACCAAATGGACTTCAGCAGCTAAAATTGACAAAAATTATCAGAGATTAGAAGATCTAATCATTAGAGACAAAATTGTATCATCGATTCCTTCAGCATTTTCTAAATTTTTGTTAGAGAATGAATGCACTAGTGTGGATGAGATTGAAAGACGTGGTTCGGCGTACTACACAGCCAACAAACATTGCTTTGCCACTGAAGCTACTGACATTAACTTTGTAGCAGCGGCTAACTATGACAAACCCTATAGTAGGCAGAAACCTCATAGGCCTACTTCTGAGAAGTTTAACCATTGCAATTATTGTAAATATTCTCATCATCAGGGTGAGATGTGTGATAAAAACCCTGGATATCATACTTACCTACTAAACATGGTAAACAGACAAGATAAGGAGCGTAAATCCTTCAAAAGTTTGCGTAAATGTTTCCTCTGTAAGGCGTACGTACACCATCGTAAAGGTTGTAAGGGCAGGCATATGACCAACAAAGCAAATGCCGCCTTGTTTGATAGTTCGGCGTCTGATGAAGAAGAGCCAGAGAAACATCCTGTGAACTCAGCACAGGCTTTTGACATATTTAGCGCAAACAAATGCTCTGTTTGTAACACCTTTTATGAAGATGGTATTTTAACATGCGGTCACGCCATCCCTATTGCCAATGAAGAAGCTAATTTGGTAGTAGATTCAAAAGGCAGAATAAACATCCATCACGGATATGTAAATGGCAAGCCTGCTACAGTCCTTCGTGATACAGGCAGTTCACTCATTGGTCTGAAAAGAACATTCATAATGCCTACAGACTATACAGGCAGGCACGTAACATGCAGAACATTCTCAGGCAATATTGAGAAATACCCATTAGCATGGGCATATATTGAAACACCTTTCCTCACTGGGAAAGTAAAGTGCGCTGTATTAACAAACCCAGTGTGTGATGTAATTATTGGAAATTTACCTGAGGTGAATGATAAACCTCATGACATAACATCTCTGTGTATTGATGATAACATAACATCACCATCAAATGTCATCATTGAAAATGTCACACCACCTATTGATTGTATGGTAGCTAATGTAGCACTAAGTTCTCATGACATCATTGATACCATTGTTCCATCATCATCTGATATCATTGAATGTGTGAACGCAGTAACTAGAGCTACTGCTAGAGTGCAAGATGAAAGTAAGCAAACTGAGGCTATACAATCACTCAGCCCAGTAACACTACCTACAAACACTATGAAGGAAACATTTGTAACTGCTCAAAAAGCTGATCCTTCATTGTCAAAATACTTTAATCTGATCGGCCAAAAGCCAAAGGTAACCAAGAATGCAAAATGGCATTTTGCTGTGAAAAATGATATACTCACCAGGTATTATACCAAAGGTGACAACACCACAGAGCAAACTGTTTTGCCAACAAATTATCGCAAGCAAGCCTTACATCTTGCCCACGATATACCTCTTGCAGGGCATATGGCATACGTTAAGACCAGATCTAGATTATTGACACAGTTTCATTGGCCCAAATTTTGCAATGACATTAAAGCATATTGCAGAAGTTGTGACACCTGCCAGAAACTGGTAAAAAAAGGTAAACACCCACAGGCAAAGTTACAAGTCACTGACTTAGCCAGTCGACCTTTTGAAAAACTATCTGTTGACATAGTGGGCCCTCTCAATCATACAACAACTAGAGGGAATAAATATATTCTAACTGTCATTGATCAATGTAGTCGCTGGCCAGAAGCTATTCCGCTAAAGAACATAACTGCCAATGACATAATGGAAGTTTTCTTCCATATTTTTTCTAGGATGGGTTTTCCAGATACTATCCAATCTGATAGGGGCACTCAGTTTATTGCCGCATCTACTCAGGCTTTCACCAAAATGTTGGGAGTGAAGCAATGTTTCAATTCCCCGTACCATCCTCACAGTAGCGGAGTAATAGAAAACTTTAACGGGGATCTAAAGCACATGCTTGCAAAAGTAACGCAAGAGCACCCCAATAACTGGGATATATATCTACCAGCTATTCTTTTTGCTTATCGCGAGGTACCACATGCTAGTACCGGTTTCTCTCCTTTTGAACTTATCTATGGTGCCAAACCACGCGGCCCATTGACCATTTATCACCAAATGTTAACTGACTCTACTCCAGTACTTAAACCCATATCATCATACGTATATGTTACATCATTGCGTGAAAGAATCATCAAATCATGTATTATTGCAAAGAATGCACTAAAACTATCTGGTGCTACTTATAGACAGTATGCTGACAAAGGTAACAGGACGAATAACGTTGACACCTGGACAGGACGTTCTTCTTCTACTACCTAGTGACAGACACTTACTTGACTGATTCTTGGCAGGGACCTTTTAAAGTGACGAGACAGATTTCACCTGTAGACTACGAAATCCTAATAAAAGACAAACACAAAATATATCACATAAATATGCTAAGACCATACCACAACAGAGACAACGAACAAGACGATACGACAGCGTGTACAGTGATAATAGATCACGAAGATGACGATGCTAGTGACGAGATTCCAACACCTACATTAGACACGACAAGCTGCTTGAAGGATATCAAAATCAATCCAAAGTTAACTCAAGCAGAGACAAACAGTTGCAAACAGCTTATACAGCAGTACAACACCATCTTTTCCAACAACCCAGGACAAACAGAATTAGTAAAGCATCACATCACACTCACATCAAACACACCCATAAAATGCAGACCATACACCATCCCATTACACTACAAAGAACATTTGCACCAAGAAATAATCAACTTAGAGAAAAACAACATCATAAGACGATCCCAGTCAGACTTCTCATCGCCAATGGTGATAATACGCAAAAAGGACAATACAATAAGACTGTGCATCGACTATAGGAAGCTAAATAAAATTACTGTTCTAGATTTGGAGCCAATGGCAAACACTGACGATCTTCTGACAGAACTGACAGACGCTAGGTTCTTTACGACGTTAGATATGACTAAAGGATATTATCAGATAGAAGTAGACGAACAGAGCAGACATCTGACAGCATTTGCCACACCGTGGGGACTGTACGAATGGTGCAAACTTCCATTTGGGCTTGTTAATGCCCCTGCCACCTTCGTTCGTATGACACGACTTCTTCTTGTAGACATTCCTAACATAATTTGCTATATCGACGACATCTGTGTTCACACAGAGACGATGACAGAGCACATTAAGACGTTAGGACAGACATTTGAACGTATTAGACAGCACGGACTGACTGTAAAGCCTGCGAAAGTAGACATAGCCTACCAGGAAATAACTTTCTTGGGGTACAAAATATCCAATGGCTTTGTCATGACAGACGATAAAATTGTGTCCAAAATATTAAAACTATCACTTCCGACTACTAAGAAACAAGTCAGAAGTCTTTTGGTATTGATAAATTACTACCGGCAGTTCATTCCTGAGTTTTCCGAACTGACCGAAGTGTTTACTAATTTACTAACAAAAGATAAACCGGAGAAAATTGTACACAATGAATGCCTAAAAATTGCATTTAATAAAGTACTTGCGTGTTTTTCTGATAATAGCGTAAACAATCTTATCCTGAAATTGCCCAATCTCCGTTTACCTTTCAGATTGCGTACAGATGCTAGCTCCGTGGCGATTGGAGCAGTCTTGTTACAAGAGTACAATAACATACTACACCCGGTGTACTTCGTATCCAGAAAACTAAAAGCCAGAGAACGGGCTTGGTCCATTCCTCAGTTGGAAGCCCTAGCTTTAGTGGTGGGTATAACCAAATTGTCCAGATTTCTTCTAGGACGGCACTTCATCGTGGAGTCTGACAGCAGCCCGTTGCGTTTTATAAATTCAGGAGTACCCTCAAATCATATGGTAGCACGCTGGTCTCTAAAGCTTCAAGATTATAGCTTTGAGGTTCGACATATTCCAGGCAGAACCAATTCGATTGCCGATCTTTTGTCCCGTTGTCCGACCGACCCAGTAAGCACCAATGTCTGAGTGCAGTGTGTGCAAATACACTCAGACCGACACAGCCATTATTGAGTGAATAATTTTTTTTTACTATTCACAAAAAGCTGTGCAATGTCTATAATGTGATGTGATAGGGGTTACCCCCATTATAAATAGTGTTCTTATTTTACTAATTCATGTAGTGATTGTCCTGTATAATTGTGTAGTGTGTGGTAGAAAGCGAACTTTATTAATTGTATATATTACCAACAACAACAGTGTCACATTCGCTCAAAGAACTTACCTTAAGCGAACTATCCAATTTAACAGTGACATCTGCGTGTGGATAATTCCAGGGATATTTTAATGACGTGTGCGAACGTGTAAACTGAACAGTGACAGCTACTCCATTGCAGTTAACCGAAATCCATAATGTTCGGTAGTGAAACACATGAACAGTCAATCGTAATCCAGAAGGTTTTGTGAAACATCCAACACATGAACTGTGAGAAAGGCACTTTCCGTAACTACATCAAACCGGAACAAGTGTGTTCTGCAAGCTTCTACATCAGCTGATTTTAATGTTCGTGTGTACTTCCGGATTAGTTAGGAATTTAGAGTAAAAGTAGCAGACGACAAATAAAAGTTCATATATCTATGACGATTCTAAAATGTTTAGGAATCTATAAAATGAAATACACGAATTGTGTGTTTATTTATTTATGTAGTGTAATCTTAGAATCATATCTTGATTTATGTATTCATATTACCGACTTTTTCTCGTTAATATGAAGAAACGTCAAGCGATGACGCTAAGAAATAATAGAATTATTGTAAATTATTGTATTTCATGAATGTTAAAATTATTTCCCTTTCATTTGTGTGTTATTACATCCCTACACAAAGGGCCATAATTTGAAATGTATTCATTAATGTGTTGCGTATAAATAGACATGCTGTTGCCAGATTGTCAACACTACAGGTAGACATCTAATGAGCATGGCAAAGGGTGCCGACATTGCAGACCAACACGAGAGCTCCTGACCAAATAAGGGCAGGGTTTGAGCGTTTTATACGACTTATAAAAGTCGTATTTCAGTCTAGCTAGATGGTTTTTGTTTCAAGAACCATATTATTACTTTTTTTTCAAATTGCTGCGAGGTAGATGCGTGAAGCTGGTACTACTGATCTGACTGGGTCACTAATGCAATTGAGGTAGTCAGCCATAAAGAGGATGAAACCTGACAAGTGTTAAAGGTTGAACACCACATGTCGTTGAATGCAACTTACATTTCTTATATATTTCTATGGCATATGTGTATTTATTTGTATGTGTGTATAACAACAAAAGGGTAGACTCTGACAAGGTTTAAATATTAACCCATTATGTATATATATGAGACATGAAAGATGACATCTTTCATGAAGTTGCCGGGGGAGCGTGTCAGAGTCCAGAAAGGAGACAGAGATGCAGTGACATCGTTACGCCCGCCAGGCGACTTAGCTCCCAGAAGGGACGCAGTAACTTCGTTACGCCGCCAGGCGAATAGTGGTTACCGGCCTGCAAGACTGCTGGCTGACAAGCGACCAGCGGTCAAGCAAGGACGACGCTAAACGCACGCATGCCTCGTGACGCCACCTGAGGTGGGAGGCGAGTTGCGCCTTAGCGGCAGACAGCTTGGGGACTTCGACTCGGACAGACGTGTGAAGAGAGAAAGGCGTTGTGTGGTGTCTGTGCTGAAAGTCGAGTGTCTGGACATCTTGAGAGTGAGACGTTGTGAGCTGTATTGTGTAAGTGTATATTGAAACATCCAGTATATATATTGTTGTGAACATCGTTCCGTATTTAATATGTGAATAAATCCATTGAACGGTGTGTCGTTGAGTCTTACGTCAAATCACGTTGTATTTGTACTGTCTCACACTGTTAGGTGAGCGAGCCAAGTTTAAGACCCTGACAAGCGGCAAGGCTACATCCAACAAACAGTGTCTGTTACTAGATCGGTCTTTCTTAAAACTACATCTGCCTTATTGACTCCTTGAATACCAGCGAGCACATCTTCTAACCAATTTTCAATGTTTCATACCACGTAACATTAACATTCCCTTTGCTTACAAAACAACAGATATTCTGCTAAAGGGTAAATTCCCCAAACTACTGGAGATAAATCAACTGTCCCCTATCCGACTAGACGCTTTTTTTAGACAATGAATATGATCATCAACCTGTATGGTCACTGCTAAAAAGGATACGGCCAACATAAGAGGTATTTCAGAAATTTAAAAATTAATTTTCGACACTAAAATTTAACAATTAAATTTCTCTTTATTGTTTCCAATGTGAAGGTTTCACGTAGCAATTTAATTGTTAAATTTTATTGTCGAAAATTAATTTTTAAATTTCTGAAATACCTCTTATGTTGGCCGTATCCTTTTTAGCAGTGACCATACTAGGTTGATGATCATATTCATTGTCTAAAAAAAAAGCGTCTAGTCGGATAGGGGACAGTTGATTTATCTCCAGTAGGTTGGAGAATTTACCCTTAAGCAGAATATCGGTTGTTTTGTAAGCAAAGGGAATGTTAATGTTAAGTGGTATGAAACATTGAAAATTGGTTAGAAGCTGTGCTCGCTGGTATTCAAGGAGTCAATAAGGCAGATGTAGTTTTAAGAAAGACCGATCTAGTAACAGACACTGTTGGTTGGATGTAGCCGTGCCGCTATTTGGATTTGTGAAATGACAAAGTGAAATAGAGGTGGACAAAGTGAGAAATGATATTTTCGCTAGACTTCTAGAAAACACCTGTATTGTTAAGAGCTGGAACAATGTAATATTAGTGTAGCAGACATTGTGGTATGGAAAGTTGAAGATGTCAGCCATGGAGAATGGAACTTTGATAACGAATACTCAGATGATATCGAAACTATCCCAGGTGAAGCCACGGACTGCATTGCCATAAATGTTGTTATGACTATGTCGTGGGAGCTCATGTACAACGAAGGTTTGGAGATCTTGGTGCTGTGACATGGAAAAGTTGTGAACTTATCTATGAAAGACATAGACACTTTGTGTTAGAAAGAAAAAAAAAACCAATTGTGTGGAGCGATGAGTGCTTAGTCTGTATAAGTGGTTCTTTAACAGATACTCTAGAGTGATAAGTTGAATCTTTCGGTAATGTAAAAGAGGGAAAGTGTTGACATTGATGCTTATGTATTGTGTCATGTCTTTTCAGATAAAAGTTCAAGACACGTTTGACATAACTATAGAAGCAACATTTTTCTACTGTTTATAAGTTCAGTTGAAATATTTATCTGTTTGGCTGATATTTTTTCACATTTGGTTAACACATTTTCCTACTTTTCATAAGTTTGGTTGAGATATTTCTGTATTTGGCTGATATATTTTCACATTTGGTTAATTTTCCTACTTTTTATGCGATTGGTTGAAATATTTCTTTAAATTGACCAATATTTTTCCCATTTGACTAATATTATTTCCTACTTGGTGGATATTTTTCCCATTTGTGTAACAACTTTTCCTACTTTTTATAAGTTTGAGTGAAATATTTCGTGATTTAGCGTATTTTTCCCATTTGACTAACAAATTTTCCTACCTTTTTATAAAGTTGGTTGAGAAATGTCGTACTTTGGCCATCTTTTTTCTGAGTTTGGCTAACAAGTTTTCCTATTTAAAAAAAAGTTTGGTTGAAATATTTCTTTAATTGGTAAATATTTTTCACCTTTGGTTAACAGTTTCTTACTTTTTATAAATTTGGATGATTTATTTTTTATTTGTGAACTATTTTAATATCTCTACTTTTTATAAGTTTGGCTGAGACATTTATTTACTTGGTCAATATATTTTCCATTTGGTTAACACAGTTTCCTACTTTTCATAAATTTTGTTGAGATATTTCTGTATTTGGCCGATATAGTTTCACCTTTGGTTAACAAAGTTTCCTACTTTTCGTAAGTTTGGCGGAGATTTTTATAAGTTTGGTCGATATTTTTTCATATTTGGTTAACAAAGTTTCCTACTGTTCATAAGTTTGGCGGAGATATTTATAAGTTTGGTCGACATATTTCTGTATTTACCCAACATTTTTATTACTTTGGTTAACATTATTTCCTACTTTTTATGAATTCGGACGAGCCATTTATAAGTTTGACCGATATAGTTTCACCTTTGGTTAACAAAGTTTCCTACTTTTCGTAAGTTTGGCGGAGCTTTTTATAAGTTTGGGCGATATTTTTTCACATTTGTTTAACAAAGTTTCCTACTGTTCATAAGTTTGGCAGCGATATTTATAAGTTTGGTCAACATATTTCTGTATTTACCCAACATTTTTATTACTTTGGTTCACTTATTTTCCTAGTTCGATCGTCATGTTTCTTAGTTTGATCAATATTTTCCCCTTTTGGCTAACACATTTTCCTACCTTTTATAAATCTGGGTGAGCTATTTTTTACTTGGCCACTATTTTTCCAACTTTTTATAATTTGTTGAGATATTTATCTATTTGACCGACCTTTTTCCCATTTCGGCTGACAAATTTTCCTACTTTTTATAAGATTAGATGAAGTATTGCTCTCTTTGGTCGATATTTTTTTTTTATTAGGTTAACAAATTTTCCTAATTTATATAAGTTTGTTGTAAATGTTTCTTTACAGGGTCAATATTTTTCTCATTAGGTTAACACATTTTTCCTATTTTTTATAAGTTTGGTCGAGACATTTATAAGTTTGACCGATATTTTTCACATATGGCTAACATTATTTCCTTCTTTTTATGAATTCGGACGAGACCTTTATAAGTTTGACCGAAATTTTTCACCTTGGTTGTAGACAATGAGCATTTTCTGCAATCTATAGTAAGTGTGGGTAATACACAAAGTGAGCACGCAGAATTACCTGGTTGTGTTACTATGGTCGTCAGCGTATTTAAACTGATATTTTTAACTTTCTCGGTACTGTCGTAAAGAGGTAATTGCATAATTACGTTTATATCTGTTGTTCTCAATCAGAGGCCGAAAAAAGCATTGTCTTGTCTTGTAGTATTGACGCTAGACGCAAATGATGTTGGTGACCCAGTGCCAATCTTAGTAACTTGTAGGTGTTGTGTCATTCATAGAACCTATACTTGTGTATGGATGTAAAGCGCGACATGCGGAAATTTGTTGTTAGAAAACACCTGTATATATCTGAATATATACATATACTACGAAAACATATTTTGAAGCCTCAAATTTGACTTCTTCAGGCATTACACTAGTTTTCATGGGAGACATGAACGCCTAGGGTGATTTAAATATAACCAGATTTACTTTTCCAAGGAGATAACACACAGACTATGTTTTCGTTGAAACATCGCTGCTTTCTCTAATCAGCTTGTCACTTTTGTCACCGCCCGTGTAGCTGGTCATGTGTTTGTTATGGGTATTATTAATGTACATGTTTATTCTGTTTGTAGTGTAAGGGTCATTCTCTTCCATTGATAAGTTTTTACGAAACCAATGACCAAGCCCTATAAGACACATATGACAACCGTAATCTATCCTACTTCACTCATGTAGGTTTGGTCCACAGTGTCCACCTTGGTAAGATTTTACAACAGTAGACTGGAGCAGGAAACAGGAAACGTTAAGTGAATAACGATACACCGAGAGTCAATACGCTTGGAGTTGTATTTTCCCTACACTTTTACTATGTCTCTATGGTTGTCTCCTGACAGGTTTCATTAATCAGATTCATATCAAAGGCTGGCGGCATGCACATAATTGTTGGCAACAATATAGAACAGATAGCGGGTGCTTGGTTTAAGTGTTAGTCTGTTACGCTGCCGTGAGGGGCGATCGGTGTAATTTGGTCGCAATATAGAACAGATAGCGGTCACGTGATTTAACAGTTGGGCCGTTACGCTGACATGAGGGCATTTTGTGTGTACCATTTGTATGTAGCTAATACACCAATGTATTCATACTGTTGTGTTTTTCACTTATTTGCTAATGTAACAATTGTGTGTGTGTGTGTTTTTTATTTTTATTTTATTTTTTTTGTCTTTTGTCTTTTTTTTTTCTTCCTTTCTAATTTTTTACATATCACTGTATTTATTTTATTATGTAATTTAACTTGTAATAATGTATTTGAATTCTTTAAACTACGGTTTATTTAGTCCTAACTTTATATACTGTGTCTATGCGTATTGCTTCTTTTTGACCAGCTGTCTGTCGTTGGTACACAGTGTATAAGACACCTCTTTCTGGTAGGCTTAGACTGTCTATTGTTACCCTCTCAGATCGATTGTAATCTTTGGTTTCTAAAATAATGCTTCGCGGCGACGCAACATTTCATTTCACCATTATTTCATTGTTGGTTTTGATGAGGGCCACGCGACCTATACCGCCTCGTTTATCGTGTCATCTTCACTGGGTACCAGGTAGCTGATTAATATCTCCAGCTGGTGCCATCACAGCTAATCTAAACATAGTCACTAGCCTACCGCCGTTTGCGTGGGAGGCACGGTAGTTTTCTACAACTAAATACCTTTGTTTTCGTTATATAATAGACATCCATGTGTATCTTTATTTACAAATACTTACATATTAGCTGACCTCCCATTTGTCATTTTGGTTAATAATAGCCGCAAAGTGTCTCTGTCTTTCATAGAAGCTGTACTTTTGTATGACTGTGAAGCGGGCGCAATGAGCAGACAAGAGGAAAAACATCAGTGAAGATGTGGTGAAAATATACATACCATGCCCAGATAGAACAGACAAATAATCAACTTACACTAACTTTAGCTTCTTTAACTAGATAGTCATGTATCTGTCGTGTCTTGGCAAATAAGTCAGTCAACTTTTTTTTGTTTACGGGGTTAACATCTCTATTCTTGGTCAAGGGGCAGTCGGGGTGTCCGTGAAATAAACAACCATGGAATTGGTAAGCTGTCTTATTCTTCTTATCCCACCCATCTACTCTAATATGCTTATTACCCAAGGCCATTTCACCCCCACTAATCATGTGTCTTCACAAAGTCGGACTAGAGCTAAGCTCAACAAGGTCTTCTTTCCCCGCTGATTCTACCCGTTCTTCGTGTTTCCGATCGGTACACCAGTAATGAATTCACCTTAAAGCTAAATATTCATATACTATGCAGAATGCTTCTGCTAAATATGTTCACAGGAACTGACATTAACATACTTATAAGCTTTTCTCACGCCGGTAGATCTCCGTTTTTTCGTCGTTTTATTAAATATTTCTAGTCAAATGTCTTCATTTAATTTCTGTAATAAAATAACTTCATCTAATTTAAATTGTCAACTGCTTTCATATAATTTATGTAATCAACAGACACTGCGCAGGATCTGCAATATTTAGTAGAGGCGGTTGTTGCACCCGGTGAACAACTAGGGTTAGAATTAATTATAAAACGACACGGGTTATGATTGTCACTATGAAGAACGAAATACCACGATGTAATATACATGTAAATGGGAATATTCTGAAACAAGTGAGTAGATAGATACAAGTATCTCGGAACATTCATAACAACTGATGGGAGATGCCTTGAAGAGATTAGCACAAGAATCGCCGTGGCGAAGATAACCTTTTGCAAGATGAAAAACATAACGACCAGCAAAAAGATGGCAATTGCTACGTGAAAAAGAGTGTTGCGGCGCTACATAGAATCTGTACTTTTGTATGAATGTGAAGACATTGAACAGTCCCGCTGAATCTGCTAGCTGTGGAACTTAGGTTTTTTGAGAAAAAAAGCAAAGCGATACCGCTGGATTCGAACATCGGGGGCATATGCTGGCTATAGTTAGCGACCAGGGGCGTGATTCGAACCGCCAATGATACCATTTAGCTCCATTACACACTCGACTAATGCTACACTACTCCACCACACCGTAGGACTCGAACCCGTCAAGCGCTATGGCAGCAACTAGACACCCCAGTTACACATTGATATCCCACCATAGCCCCTATGACCAACTACTTCTCACCGCTAAGCCCTCACCGCCCCTTAGTAGACATTTAAAAAGTCCCCGTCTAGGGTGGACACCGTTATCGACCAGCAGCGTGATTCGAACAGTAAATGATACCACTTAGCTCCGTTACCCACTCGCCCACTGCCACACTACCCCACCACACGGTAGGATTCGAATCTGTCACCTCCAAATGAGAGGGTCTATGGTACCAACTTAACCCATTAGACACCCCACTTACACATTGGCGATACCCCGACACACTCTACCGAATTGGTTATCGCACCATCTGCAATGCGACTGTGGTACCAACTAGCCCCGTGTCTCAATTCATTTATCATTGTTTACATATACCGATGATCTGATTAAAAACGCCACCTATCGCCGACAGGTGTAATTTACAAACCACATTATTTCTGGTACGGACAATATCGACTTTTTGCTCACAGATGTTCGCCGACCTTACCAAAGATACAAATACATCAACCCGTATCAGCCTGAGCACACCAATCGATTATGCAATCGTCTACATAAACGGGAAGATAATTAATGCATTACACCGGCTGACATCTTCTGAATCAATTAGCAAACCTGCCGCCGCCGTTATCGAACTCATCTTTACTGAGCCTATCCACCTAGTTCAATTGATCTTTTCCTTTGTTACACATACTCCGATTAATATCACCAACTACCTTGCATAATTTACCGGCCATTTAAATTCTTTTTTAATCCACAGACAATCAAAAAAAATATCGATCTAGGAAAAACACGAAGAATATTCGGCCGTGTGGTAGGCATCGTCATACCACACGGCATCATCATACCACGCGGCATACCACATTTCATGACACATTTCATACCACAAAATATGGCACAATCCGAGGGATAACCTCCCTATATACTACTGTTATGCTTGTGACACAGTCTTAATAGCAACAAAACAAAAGGAACATTAGGAAATGAAGAAAGTGACAAAACAAAAATGGGCCTTAGCTTGAATAATAGAAGGACAGAAGTCATGGGGATATCATGAAAAGACAGCAGTCACAGCGATATCAAAGAAACAGGCAGTGCCTAAATGTACATTAGAAGTACAGGACGTTATTTTGGGGCAAGTGCAGAAATTCAGATATCTAGGCACATGGATAACATCAGACGGAAGATGAGCCACTGAGATAAAGAACAGAATTAAATTAAAGTTGGTTGCACATCCTTTACAGGACGCAGCAGTCAACTCCAGCATTTTATTGGGGGGGGGGGGGGCTGGTTGTGATTCCTGGGCAAGTTTACGTTCAGTAGTTTGTCATTGCTTTCTGAACGACAGGCACTCATACCAGTGTATGAAAACCAACGCAAGACCGTCTGCTTCCAAATCTCCCGCAGCTGTGTTTCGAATGCGGTATGCGGGATTACGAACTGCACTCGTACAGAGCCTGTAGAATATGAAAACAGAATGGAACAAGCAAACACGGCATTCTGTCAAACAAAGAACTTGTTATGCAATAAGTCCTTGCCATTTACAGTTAGAAAAACGTGTTCTTGCATTTTACATAGAACCAGTTTTAACATATGGCCGCAATTCCTGTACAAATAGTAAAAGGGCAAATAAATCACCGGAAGCCTTGGAGATGTGGTTTTATAGAAGATTGCTATAAATTCATTGGGCAGCCAAAATTAACACTATGCACATTTAAGGATAGTTAAGTCGCAAAGACGACTTATCACAAACATCGGTAAGAACACCTTTCTTTCAAAAGAAGCAGTCATCATTTTCCCCTATCATCATTGTCAAGTGTCATGCCGATAAGCGTGGGCGGTCATGTTTCGCAATCTCACACGATCACCAGAGTCGTGGATCAGCTCTGAGTTCTTGTCTTGACCATGCCACGTGGCCAAGCCATCCAGGTATTCGCTTCTCTGCCTTTCCCTTGGTCTTTCCCTCTCAATCTTGCCAGTTGTCACCAAGTTCTCCAATTCATTTCTTCTCATACTGTGTCAAAACATTTTTGACTGTCTACTTCTAATTTCTCTAATCAGATTACTGTTTTAATTTGTTTCTTATAGGACTTGGTCATTGGTTTGTTTGTTTGTTTGTTTGTTTCTTTGTTTCTTTGTTTGTTTTGGTATGTCTACGGGATTCAATGCATTTTCTTCAGAAACCTCAATTTTAAATTGTTGGCCACATAATGAGAAAACAAACACTAGAACATGTTAAGACAATCGGAATGATTTGTGGAAAGATAGATAGAGGAAGACAGCGAGAGAAACTTCTTGACAGTCGTGTGTCATGGAACGAAAGGGAGTCAAGCACGTGAATTGATGCATGATGTAGGAGATCGTAATTTGTGAAGCATGATTGCCCGCGCCAACCGACAATGCAATGGATGATGATGATATCCAACCAGAAGCAAGAAAGTGTACGCTTTAAGAACCAACGCATGATGAATGTCCCAACAAAAGCATAGACATGAAAACACTAAACTAACGACATTGTTTTGAATATAAACACCATCTTGTAATAGGAAACGTTGTTATAGTGCCCTGAAGATATGTTTAGCTCTGTTTTCTGATAATTTGGTGTTTTGATCTATCTTCCTGTTCATACTTTCAGCGTTTAAACAAACTTCCGAGAAACAAAAGGAAGCATCAATGTGTTCCAAGCGGACCAAAGCTAGTTCTCTTGGAAATCTCCATTGTGGTCGCCTCTGGCAGGTCAAAGCCTTCTTACGTGATCAAAGGTCACATGTTTCGCTCATGATATTTTGGGGTGAAGAGGGTGTCATACTTATATTTTGACATAGTTGATCCACATACCGGAATCTCCAATTTATACACGTACTAATTATTTCACATATATGGATGAATGAAATAAAATGTGCTATCTCGTAACACCAAGATCACAATATACAAAACACTGATCAGACCAGTTGTGCTGTATGGCTCTGAAACCTGGAGTACAACGAAAGGAGACGAAGCCTTGTTACAATCCTTTCAGAATAAGGTCTTAAGACGCACCTTTGGGCCCATTAGGGATACACAATGTGGAGCTTGGAAAAGAAGAAGCAACAAAGACATTTATGATCTGTTTAAGTCCCCGCTAATCACTGGTATCATGAAGGCTAATAGACTGCAATGGCTGGGGCATATAGAAAGAATGGAAGATAATAGGGAAACAAAACTCGCTTACACTCAGGACATAAATGACCGTAGACCCGATGTAGACCAAGAAGACGGTGGAGAGATAATATATATACAGACCTACAAGCACTTGGAATCACCGACTGGCAAGAGAAGGTCAACAGAGAGACGAATGGAGACGGCTTGTATCTGCAGCAAAGAACCTCAATAGGCTCGGAATACTGAAGAAGAAGAAGATATGGATGAAGAAAAAAATACATATCTTGTAATGTACTATTATAATCAACGCTTAGTAAATTCTTTAAATTAACTTTCCTATCACATTTGGGGAAAGTCATGATAATAATATCAAATCAGAATCATTGTCAACATGTTCCAACAGAAGAGGACAACTAATATGTTTATATTCACAATACAGCCAAAATGAACAATCTGGATATTTTGAGGGAGGATAAGTTGCATAAACGGAGATGAGATAAGTTGCAGAGACAACTTACCACAAGTATAAAGAAACAGCCATAATTTTTTGGCGACATTATGAGACGACAAAACCAAAAACATGTTATGGCAACCGGAAAGATTTGTGGAAAGAGAAACAGAGAAAGACAATGAGAACAAATTATTGACAGTTTTGTGTCATGGCTTGGAAGGCAGTCAATACATGAATTAACCCAAGCCATCGGAGATCGCAATTTGTGGAAAGCGTGGTTGTCCACACCAGCTGGCAAGGCACTTGATGATGCTGATTCACTAAGCCAAATGAGATAAATTCATATGATCTGACGTCACTGATTTTCCAAAATATTTCGGCAACTATTTTGTGTTTTTGTTGTTATAATACAGTGAAGATTGGTTGATTGATTGATTTAGGAACCAGTAGCAATCTGATTATATGTCCGTCTCGCCTTTTCTCTGAGCGTCGAGCGTCGGCCAGATCCCCTCTTCACTCTTCGCTGCCTCATTTTTGCCAGACTATGGTGTTCCATTTGCTCCTCCGAGATGTACACGTGCTCCCACAAGGCCGCAACCACGTCTGCCTTGTTATGCATCAATACTACACCAAGTTTTGCAGAGTCAGTCAATCTGTCCGCCTGTTCATTCCCCAGCACACCGGCATGACCCGGAGAAAAGATCCAGGTGATGCTTGCCACCTGTGACCTCCAAAGCGAAGCAAGCCACTCAGCAAAAAGCCTGCCTCACCCTCTTCAGCATGCTTTCTGAGTCAGTTACAATCACGATGTGTTTATTTATCGTGTTCTCCATCCAGTGGAAAGCAACACTAACCGCCTCCACCTCCAAACTTAAGCTAGATGTTTGTGGTATCATACACCAAGCACTCCTGCACCAAACGTCGACCATTACCTTTTGCTAAGAATACCCAGGCATTTCTCTTACCTCTCAACACCGAACCATCTGTGCAGATAATCACATCACACGTTCGAGCATTATCCTGAATTAGTTGCTGGATTTCCACTTCCGCGGCCCCTGCTGGCCACTCCCTACACTCCCGGCTCAATGTGATTATAACTCTGCACAAGTCTGACTGCTCCGCTGGCACTCTGACCCACTCTTCTCCTCGCCTAATGTTCTCCAAGATGCACACCTGTCGGATCGTATCCCTCCCCTGAGCCATCTATGATTTCTCTCTTATCAGTCTCTGACCCTTAACCGCGTCCAGCGCCTCATGCAGTGGGTGGTCTGTGTCTGCAGCTACTCTGAGGTATCTTTCGCCTGCATCACCTTGTGCCTACCAGCAACAGTCGCAAACCAAGGATGTAACGCATACACACTATTGGGGTATCTCTAGTGAATCCCAGAATGACCCGCATAGCTTCGTACTGTATGCGCTCTAACTTCACCAGCTGACTCTTTGAGACAGTGAGCAGTCCTAGTCCATAATCAATGAGCAGTCCTAGTCCATAATCAGCCACTGAGAGGATCAAGTGCTGGTATAGTGTGAAGATCATTCTCTGCTCTGTGTCCGTTGCAGCCATAGTTTTAAGTGCACTGAGTCCCTATTGAGATCTTCTCACAACCGTCTCCACATGGTCCTTGAAGGGCAGACCCCTGTCAAATGTGATTCCCAGATACTTCAGTTTGTTCTCTATGTTGACGCTTCTCCCATCTATCGCGAGGCTTGGGACGTCAGCTCTCACAGTCATGTTGTCCAGAGAACACCACAAAACAGCCGCCTTTTCTGGGTGGATGACAGCACTCATTTCAGTGCACCAATCAATAACTTTGTCTACTGTCGCCTGTAGCTTCTGAGCTGTTTGCTTCTTATCTCTCCCCTGCCTATATGCAAGAATATCATCTGCAAATTTTAGTAACCTTCCAACCCCTGGTGCTTCTAGGTTTGCAATCTTGCTTGTATACATGTTAAAGAGCACCGGTGAGATTGCAGATCCCTGTGGCAGTCCCGGGGTTAAAATATGTGGCTCTGAGGTCCATGCATCCAGACGGAGAGCAACCCGAGGAGAATGCAGGACTGCTGCTATCCAGTTCACCAGCCAGGGAGTGACTCCCTTCTCCATCAGTGCGATCATAAAAATATCATAGCGAACTTTATTGTACGCATTCTCGAGATCAAGCGCTGCGGCCATCGTTTCCTGTCTACTCTGGAACCCCTCATAAACGTCAAAGGCAAAAGTGGCTGTATTTGACCAGGTATCTTTTCCTGGCGTGTAGCTCCCCAGGCTTCTTGGAGAAGCTTCCCCCTTTTCAAAAACTCTTGCAGCTTGACAGCGACTATCTTCTCTAAAACCTTCCCGAATGTATTTTGAAGTGTGATGATCCTAAAGGCGCTAAGCTTTGACTGATCCTTGAATTGTTTTGGGAGAGGGATGAGATAGTTGTGTACCCAATCTTGCGGTACAGATGCTGTCCTAATGCTCTGGTTTAAGCAGTCGGTCACCTTCTTGGTCTACGAATTTCCCGTGTATTGACAGTTATGTTTTCTACGTCATACGTTTATATCCATACAGTGAAGAAGATACATCTAGGTTACTCACAGATTCAGTGTCAAGCAACAAGTCGGTTTAGACCAAACAAAAATGGATGGACGGAAAATGGGAATTAGATGTGTTGCACAGTCCGTGACCTAAAAATTGGTAATATGGTAGCAGACATGTTGTATTATATCTCAAGCTAAAGGAGGTTGCTTAGGGATAACTACTGTCTTTTTTTATAATTTAGACAACATTAATTTCTTTCTCCGTTCTTGCATCGTCTATATTTATATCACATAACAATGCCTGTTGTAATCATCTCATTAATATGGAATCGGATTCGACACGTTTTCTCATTGTCATTATCTATATTTCGCAGGTTAATCTAAACGATTTCCTGTGTATTGACAGCTTATGTTTTCTACAGTCATAAGTTTATATCCATCTGTCATGTCCTATCATCTACTGCCTATTGTACCTTGCGGTGTAGGACAGGGTGTCCTAGAGCCTGGGGAATTAGGACCGCCTGGCTAGTGCAGTCACCGCGAACCGTGCATGTTAGGGTTGTACCCATCGGCAAGTTCCTAGGTTGTCAGGAGTCCAAATGACATCAATATATTATAGTTCCTATAGTGTCTTATTTTATGTGATTGCTTTGAATCCAAGCATAATCCATGTACGTGCTACTACTTCTAGTGTACTGGACTGCTTTTTGCTTTCCCTATTACTAGTGTCCATCGCCATCAAGCGAACTCACTACTATTTCTGAGGTACTTGTAAATTACGTCCGCAAGTCATGGACGAGAAGTCAATATTTTAGTCCAACTGACGAGATGAAATGTCAGCATCAGCACACTAGAAGTTTAAGATCGAGCCCTCTTATCCATCCCGCCATGCTGTCCTCCACTGTATTCATGCACATCAGAGAAATGTTTGAATAGTGACACTATACATTTTTTAAAAGTTAGTTTATGTTCTCTACATGACGTTGGAATCATTTCCAACAATTTTGGCTCTATTTTTTTTTATTTCTTAGCCAATGCTACATTCAGTAGTTTGCCGTTGTTTTCTCTCATACCATTGTTCAAATCAACACAAGGCCGTCTGCTTCCACATCACCTACATCTATTTCGATCGCGTTATGCGGGACTACGAACCATGTTCGTAACACCCGTAGCCACAGACGCCGACTGTAGAGTATACAGTCCAGAAGATGTCTGATGTTGAACACACACATCACTGGATACACTGGCTAGAACACATTACACTGGACACACTGGCTAGAACACACACTTCACAGGACACACTGTGCCATGAGTCAGCCCAACTGTAAACTCAATGGAAACAATTCAGAAACTAGTCGGTATTAGTGACGAATAGTCACGGTAATTTTGAAGAAAGGACTCGAACAAATGGACGGCTAAATCTAAGAACCAATCAGATAGCGAGCTCAGGCCACGTGATGGAAGGGTCAAGCGCAGAAAGCCGCAGACAGAAAGTCAGTCTGCGGAGAACCGCCATTGCGGCCACTTCACATAGAACTGAGAGCCAGAAAGTTGAGATGAGAACGAAGATATTGACCATCGGGAAAGTTTGACAACAAGCAGGCGAGATAGTTTATTCCGCAACAACCGATAAATGATGGTTAGCAGAGATGCCACAGCAACCAAGCGACTGACTACACTACATCAAAGCAAGCGAGCCCAAGCTGTGTAGTTTGGGCGGGTCGACAGCCCTGTGATGACCAGGGGTCAAGCTGAACCGTAAGGTCATAAGTAGTCAAGTTACAATCACTCGGGTTAAAGAATAAAGTAGCAACTAGTCATTCCGAGAGGCCGTGGAGTGTAGGCAGGTCAGGGACTGGCGGGAACGTGTAACAGCTTAAAGGGCCGGCGTAGCTATAGCTGACTTTTGCTGTTGATAAACAAAGATATTTGTGTTGTCACTCTACACCTGTGACGCAGCTGTTGTTTATTGTTTTTTTTTTAGCTTATTCAACCATGACCGCCAGCGTAGCTCACACACACCCCTAAACAGCACGCTGGCAGACGGGCTAGCACACACGCGTATAGACCAACTTGAATGGACAGAAAGTTACAAGATCATTATATCATGAATACAAGCAGACTTCGATTGAACCTGCCTATCGGTGGCTATAATCGCCAGGACTCTTCTAAACAGTTTCTTTTCTTCTTTTGTCCTACTGTTGTTGTCGTGAGGCGTGGCTGTGTTGGTTAGATGATGACTTCCAGGACATGGTCTGTCCGTCTGTCGATAGTTGGTTAGCTATTTACTTCCAGGACTTGGTCTGTCCGCCTGTCGGTAGTTTAATATATCGTCTGCTTCCAGCCACCGTGTAAGTGTAGACTGTCCTGTAAATAATTATTTTATTTTATGTTGTTGTTAAATTAAATATATCGAGCATATGTTTGATATTTCCCCCAGTACATGCTGGTTGTGGTGAAGAATGAGGAGACTTCCAACTTGACTGGATCTGTACCTCTGAATGGGTTATTAGTGCATGAGAAGGCAGTATGGTCAGGGCGCTTTAGGATCATATATATTGTGAGAGGGAGCAGACACACCATCAATGCCTGGAGAGATTGCTACGGCAGGGAGTGGTAGAGGATCTCCGATGAAAAGCAGACGGACACATAGTTAGACTGTAAGTGGTATTATTAATATTCGTACTCTTTGCTGGTTGTTGAAGATTAATACAGAGCACGTTTGGGAATGTTCCGCGGGCTGTGCTGGCTGGGTTGACTTAGCTCAATTATTCCTTGACACGTAGCCAACTCACCTTCCAATACGTGTCGGATATTCAGCGTCTCCAGTCCTGGATTCTAACAAGCAGTCTGTCATCAGTTTACAATGACAAATATAACAACTACATTCTCCACCAACAATACACAATGTCATCAGTTTACAATGACAAATATAATAACTACATTCTCTACCAACAATACACAATGTCATCAGTTTACAATGACAAATATAACAACTACATTCTCCACCAATGTCAGAATCTTGCATTCAGCAATAACACAGGCTCGTAATCACAGACAAGTGTGATACAAATACGGTCACAGAATGACTTTACGTGACACATTGCAAACACAGTTCAAACACTTTATTCACACCTCTCACTCATCACAACCATTACATGCATCATACAATTACAATAACGATGTCATAATACAATCAATAGATATATATATATAAATGCAATGTATACAACTCACACTCCTACAGACCAGGCGCACAGTCTCCTATACTCACACAGGCTTTCTAACTATTGGCGTTCATACACACAAGTCATACGAGTACCATTCAATCCATCCGTCCTGTACAACCGTCCCAAACCGTCTGGCGTTAACCGCTGTGAGCTCTCACCAGTCGGGGTTGTGTCCCTGCGTGGACTTCATGTCCCACGTCTGCACCGACTGACCCTTCCTGTCACAGCATGGTTAGCATCGCTCACAGGTGGACCTGGCCGTAATTGCCAGGCGTCGTTGACGACGACGCGGTAGTACTGCTGGGGAGATTATGACATTCTCCCGCCCTCCTTTTCATGAAAGGAGAATCCTTTCATGTAAGTTATATACAATTGGGTTTCTTTATAAAACCTGTCAGAATCTACCCATTATTGGTCATCTGACGTGACACTTTGGCTTATATTGAAATATGTAGATAACTGTAAGATATTAACATCCACTCTTCCCTGATGCCATTAAGCAACACTGCTCAAGTGCAATCCACTAGATGGATTCTTACGATAGTTGTATTATGACACAGCCAGTCCAGTAGCTATCAGCGACTTATGCTCCGTCGAGCCACGCAATTACTTCTCGACTCTGAAAAAAACATATAACAACCACGACATATCAGGCCGCGAGTTCTCTTCCTCTTAAGAAAACTCCAACACTTTGACTCCAACCTCATATGGTCAGAAGTCTCATGTAGGTCTACAACTTCGGTAATTACGCCCATGCATAATTGATGTCCTCTTGATGTGTCGCCAATCTGGCAACATGAGGATGGTATCTATACCTGTTAAACATTAAGAACAATTTCAAATTGTTTCCCTTGGTTGTAATCAGTGAAACAATACAAAATATATGGGCGATAATTTCCACATGCTTTCAAATAAATAAATTACAAAGGTAAATCAATTTCTAAGCGTCATAGTTTGATGCTTATTGACAATAGTGAACCAACTGTCACCATTGAGAATAAGTTAATCAACTTATGATTCTGAGATTACATCTATCAAAATCCTTACATACTATTTGGATATGCAAAGTTTCAGCTCACAAAGTCTATATAAATCGTAACTTCTTTGTGAGAATTACACTATAGTCTGCTAGTTTTTACATTAATTACACACACACCGGAAGTACACAGCTGATGTGTTGAGATGTAGATAACACAATGTTCTTCCGTCGGGATGTTACATAAACAACCGGAATACAAAGTTCACAAGAACAGCTGCTGGATTACTCTATCTTTCAAAGTATGGATTAGTGTGGATTAGATTATCCATAAAGTATTCTGTAGAATTCTGATGTCACTGCCCCTCTCGCACAGATTAAAATAAGTCGGAACACTCTGCTCAGCAGGTACCACGGATACTCGAACAGTTCAAGTAAAGTAAGTCTTGAAATCACGTAGCTCTGTTCGTTACAATGTTGATACATATTAAAAATGATATTAGCTTTCGATCACATACAACACAAGTATTCATCTCAATTATTACAATAATTAGAAGATATATGTACTGTATTTACATTGGGACGTTTTTCCTATCACAATTTCTACACAGCGTTTCTGAAATGATTTCACTATTCGCCGTGTTGCTGAGCGCTATAATAATCTGCAGATTACTTATTGGTCTGCTGTGTGCGCTCATGCACAGATAGGCTTTCGGATGTGTCGTAAGGACATCTGGAAAGAAGGTCGGCCATCGAATTCTGTGTGCCTCGGATATGCCTGACTTCAAAACTGAAATCTTGTAGTAATAGTGACCATCTTGCTACCCTATGGTTGGTAGGAGTTCCAGTCATGATGATTGTTAACGGTGTTGTCTGTCTCGACTATGAAATGTCTCCCAAGAAGAAATATGGATAGTTTTCTAATAGAATATACAAGAGAAAGGGCCTCAATTTCAGGCGTTGACCAATTTTTTTTTCTCTTGTTTTTAATTTACGACTTACGTAATACACTGGGTGGATAATCTGGTCGCGCTCCTGCAACAGTAGTGCCCCAATCGCTACGGAGCTCGCGTCAGTTCTTAATCTGAAAATAGTGTTCAAATTTGGTAATTTAAGAATCGGGTTACTAGAAAAGAGGGATAACACTTTTGTAAATGCAGGTCTTAGGCATTCGCTGTTTACAATTTTGTTAGGTTTGTCTTTCGTTAGTAGGTTAGTGAAACACTCGGTCAACGTAGCAAAATTTGGTATAAACTGTCTGTAATAATTTAACATACCTACGACTCTTCTCAACTCTTTCTTTCTTGTCGGAAGCGACAATTTAAGAATTCTTGACACGATGTTATCGTCAGTCGTGACAAAGCTGTTACAAATCTTATAACCCAAAAATGACATTTCTTGGTAGGCCATGTCGACTTTCGATGGTTTGATTGTCAGTCCGTGCTGTCTGATGCGGTTTAAATGTCTGCTGTAATGTTGTTACATGGTCTGTCATAGTCTTTGTATGAACACAGATGTCGTCCATGTAAGAGATTATATTAGGTATGTCTGTCAGAAGAAGTCTTGTCATCCGTACAAAGGTCGCAGGGTTATTAACTAGCCCGAATGGAAGCTTGCACCATTCGTATAGTCCCCATCGTGTGGCAGATGTATGCTGTCAGAGTGTACCGGTATTTGCCAATACCCTTTTGTCATGTTCAGTTTTGTAAAGTATTTTGAGTCTGTCAGTTCAGTCAGTATGTCTTCACAGTTGCTCACTGGTTTTAAATCCAACTGTGTGATATTGTTCAGTTTCCGATAGTCAACACAGCGTCGTATGGTGTTGTCCTTCTTTTTCACAAGCACTATTGGTGATGAAAAATGTGACTGTGATCGTCTGATGATATGATTCTTCTCTAAGTCTAGAATTTCTTGGTGTAATTTCTCTTTGTAGTGTATGGGAATGGAGTAAAGTCTGCACTTTATTGGTGTGTCAGATGTCAGAATAATGTGATGATGCACTACGTCTGTCTGTCCTGGATGGTTGGAGAAAATGCTACTGTAGTCTTGTAATAATTGTCTGCAATTGTCGGTCTCTGACTGCGTAAGCTTAGGATTTATTTTGATGTCCTGCAGATTGTTTGTAGTGTCAAGTGCTGGGGTCGGTATTTCGTCTGTCTCGTCATCGTCTGTGTGGTGTACTATTGTTGTGCTTGCTGCTGTCTCGTCTTGGTCTTCGTCTCTGTTGTAGTACGGTTTTAACATGTTGATGTGAAATATTTTGTGTTTGTCTTTGACTGCGATCTCATAGTCTACTGTCGAGATTTGTCTCAGTACCTTAAACGGTCCTTGCCATGAGTCTGTCAAAAGATGTCTGTCGCTTGGCAAAGAAGTAGTACGTCTTGTCCAGGTGACAGTATTATTGTCCTATTTCCTCTGTTGGCATACTGTCTGTAAATAGCACACGATTGTTTCAGTGCTTCTTTAGCTAATACACAATATTTCATTATCCTATCTCGCAATGATGTTACATGTTCATATGATGATACTAGTTTATGTACAGTTACACTTTCAGTTAACATAGAATGGTACATAGATAATGGGCCGCGTGGTTTGGCTCCATATACAAGTTCAAATGGTGAGAAACCTGTACTGGAATGAGGTACTTCGCGATATGCAAATAGTATGGCAGGTAAATAAGTATCCCAGTCTTCAGGGTGTTCCTGGGTAACTTTTGCTAGCATATGCTTGAGATCACCATTCATCTTTTCTACAATCCCCGTAGAATGGGGGTGGTATGGGCTGTTAAAGCACTGCTTTACCCCTAACATTCTAGTAAAGGCTTGAGTGGCTGCAGCTATGAACTGACTTCCCCGATCTGAGAGAATGGTATCAGGAAACCTTACTCTAGAAAAAATATGGAAAAAACTTCCATTACATCTTTGGCAGTTATGTTCTTAAGTGGAATTGCCTCAGGCCATCTGCTACAGAGGTCAATTATCGTTAGAATGAACTTATTTCCTCTTGATGTTATACAATATCAACAGAGATCTTTTCAAAAGGTCTACTTGCTAGATCTGTTATTTGTAGCCCAGCTTGCGTGTGTTTAATCTTTTTAACAAGCTTCTGGCAGATGTCACAAGTTCTGCAATATTGCTTGGTATCACTGCAGAATTTAGGCCAGTAGAACTGGGTAAGTAATCTCGATCTATTTTTCGAATAAGCCATATGCCCTGCAAAGGGTATGTCATGTGCTAGATGTAATGCTTGTTTGCGGTGTTCGGTTGGTAACACCGTTTGCTCTGTGGTGCTGGTACCTTTGGTGTAGTACCGTGTAAAGATACCACCTTTTAGGGCATAATGCCATCTAGCTTTCTTTGTTATTCTTGGCTTTTGGCCTATTAAATTGAACTACTTGTGTAAAGATAAATCGGCCTTTTGGGCTGTTATGAAATTTTCCCTCATGGTCTTAGGAGGTAATATAACTGGGCTTACCATTTTCAAAGCCTATGTCTGGTTAATTTGATCTTGCACTTTTGCAGCAGATCTAGTTACTGCATTTGAAATATCACCAACATGACAAGGTGATGTTATATTTAGATCAATACAATCATGTGATGACGTTAATGAATTTGCAAACATACATTCATTCAAAGGTGATAATACACTGTCAACAATATATTCAGTTGAGGATCATATTGCATTATCAATATTACATTTGGCAGAAAATGTTATTACTGTCATGTGGCATATCATTTACTTCAGGAAGGTTACCCACGATTACATCACAACATGGGTTGGTTAATGCTGCGCATTTAACCTTTCCTGTGAGAAATGGGCTATCAATATATGCCCATGCAAGTGGATATTTCTCGATGTTACCTGAGTAAGTTCTGCATGTAACATGTTTGCCAGTATAATCTGAAGGTAAAATAAAGTCTCTCTTCAAACCAATAAGAGTACATCCACTATCTCGTAAAACGGTGACAGATTTGCCATTTACAAACCCTTGGTGGATGTTCAATTTACCTTTGGAGTTTATTACCTAATTAGCTTCTTCATTGGCAATAGGTATTGAGTAGCCGCGTGGTAATAAGTCATCTTCATGAAAACGATCACAGATGGTACATTTTTTCAAGATGAAATACATCAATGGCCTGTGCTGCATTAACATGATGATTTTCTACTAGTTCCTCATCTGAGGAAGAGCTGTCAAACATGGCTGCATTAGCCTTTCTGGTCATGTGTTTACCTTTACAAGCATGACGCCAGTGGCCATATGCCTTGCAAAAGAAGCATTTGGTTAGTCGTTTATAGCTCTTTCTCTCTATGTCTTGCTTATCTATATAGTTTTGCAAGTATGTGAGGTACCCTGGATGTTTGTCACACATATCACTTTCATTATGTGGAAGATGGCAATATCTGCATTGGTAATACTTCTCAGCAGATTGTTTAAAGGGTTTTGGTTTACTGTAGGGCCCTGACTTCGTTCTGTCATAGGTAGCGGCTGCTACAAAGTTTATGTCAGTCAATCCACTAGTAAAACACTGTTTGTTGGCTGTGAAATAAGCCGAACCTCGTTTCTCTACATGTTGCACACACTTGCACTCACATTCTTGCAGAACTTTAGAAAATGGTGGTGGTAGCGATGAAATGATTTTATCTCTAAGAATTAGATCTTTCAACTTATCAAAGCTGTTATTTACTTTGGCTGATGACAGCCATTTGCTGAATATATCCTGTACTACTGAGATGTAGTCAGAGAAAGTTTGTGTTGGTTTTGGAGCTAATTTACTAAACTGTTCTCTGTAGCCTGCTTCATCTAACAGGAACTGTGACATAATTTTGGACTTAATATATTGATAATCTTTCATGAGATCTTTGGGAATGGTCTCTATCACTTTGAGAGGTTCCCCTGAAAGACTTCTCATATATATATATATATATATATATATATATATATATATATATATATATATATATATATATATATATATATATATATATATATATATATATATATATATATATATATATATAATGTTCCATTCAGTTTCTGGGATCTGATAATCCTCCATTATCGTTTCAAAATTTTGGCTGAAGGCTGAAATGCAGTCGCCCGAGGTGAAATTGTTAAACGATCTCTTGGTACATATTGTACTGATTTTCTTTTTCTAGTCTTTCTGACTTTCTAGAATCTACGTCTGCTGAAGTTTCAGCTTCCAGCTGTTTAATTTGTAGCTGCATTTCGAGTTCTTCCCTTTTACTTTGGGCTAGGATCTCAGCCTTTCTTATTTCAGCGTCTGTTTCTGCCTGCTTGGTTTTGGCCGTTAACTCAGATTGTTTTAAAGCAGCTTCTGATTCTGCTTTCTTTGCCTCTAATTCTGACTTCTTAGCCTCGGCTAATTCTGCTTTTCTCAGCTCCCTTTCGGTAGCTCTGTCTTCCCGTTCTCTATCTTTCTCCTGCAATACGACATACTCTAAATACTTTGCCTCACTCCACTTGGTCAATTCATCACCAGTTAACTTTAGTTTCAAACCAGTTTCAATGAAATCGTACAATGTAGACATGATGAATTATTTCAAATACAATGAATGTACCAAAAAAAAAGTTAATTATGGTGTTAGTAAATACAATATTGTGTACAATATTTATCAAATACAGCTTGTGCCTAGACTTACATACAAAAGTATATGTGAAAAAAGATAATACTTAAGTGAATTTGGAGTTCTGTATCAGAGAATGGCTGCCCGATCGGTACCGCCCGGAAAAATGAACTTTACTTGCTAACGGCTTCTGATGACACAGAAACCTGTTGCTTTTTGGAAGAAGAAATATTAGGACATGTACGTTTATGTGGTGTATGCGTTGTCACTAAGTTTTGTGGGTTTGTGTGCTGTCAAGTATGTATGTTAGTCGTACTGTCGTGCGTTCAACACATTCCACAACTTACTTTCCATGTTGCTTTCTTTCCAAAACTTTCCGCTTACACACACGTTCAATTCTATTCTACAACTTGTTCCAGGATGGACAATACATCCTCATTCGCATCTATTTTATAACTGGTTCAAGCTGGACGATGCACCCACGTTCACACCTTTCTTATAACTGGTTCAAGCTGGACGATGAACCCACGTTCACACCTGTCAGAATCTTGCATTCAGCAATAACACAGGCTCGTAATCACCGACAAGTGTAATACACAGAATGACTTTACGTGACACACTGCAAACACAGTTCAAACACTTTATTCACACCTCTCACTCATCACAACCATTACATGCATCGTACAATTACAATAACGATGTCATAATACAATCAATAGATATATATCAATGCAATGTATACAACTCACACTCCTACAGACCAGGCGCACAGTTTCCTATACTCGCACAGGTTTCTATCTATTGGCGTTCATACACACAAGTCATGCGAGCACCATTCAATCCATTCGTCCTGTACAGCCGTCCCAAGCCGTCTGGCGTTAATCGCTGTGAGCTCTCGCCAGTCGGGCTGTGTCCCTGCGTGGACTTCATGTCCCACGCCTGCACCGACTGGCCCTTCCTGTCACAGCATGGTTAGCATCGCTCACAGGTGGACCTGGCCGTAATTGCCAGGCGTCTTTGACGACGACGCGGTAGAACCGCTGGGAAGGTTATGACAACCACCAAAACAAAATGTCATCAGTTTACAATGACAAATATAACAACTACATTCTCCACCAACAATACATAATGTCATCAGTTTACAATGACAAATATAACAACTACATTCTCCACCAATAATACACACTTATATACATACAACTACTCTCGCCAATAACAAGAATACACGATGACAAAACAACAACGCTCTACGTCAACAAAAATGCACAATGAAATATACCACCATCTCCATCAATAGCAATGCAGATTGATATAAACAACAACTACAATCACCACAAACAATAATACAAATTAACATGTACGACAACTGCAATTATCACAAACAATAATATTCAACGACATACACAACAATAACAATCACCACAAACAATAATAATATAAAGATGACATACACAACATCTACAATCATCACAAACAACAATACGCAATGATATGCAGATCTACAATATTTCCGCCAGTGACATCAACAACCACCACAGAATAAGACAGTGTTCTGGACAAATACATGAATTGAATTTAATTGAATCGAATTGATCTTTATTTTCAAAGGGTAACAAACTGGGCACGTAGGCCCGTCTTACATTCGGCCCTTCCAATCACTCATCTTTCGTTCATCAACAGTGCATGATGCATTCAAACAGGAAAAAAAACATTGTCAAATGAATGTTGTAAGCATAAACAATGCATATTCTCACGTTATGTGACACAATCCCCCTCCCTCATACACATCCCGCACCACCCTCACACATCCCTCACCTACTCACACATCACCCACCCATACCCACACATCCCCACTCCCCTCACATCCCCCACTCATCCCTCCACCAATTCACAGATCTCGCCATAACCCAGACATCTCGCACCCTCCTACACAGACATCCCTCACCCACCCACACGCATCTTTCCACCCACTCACACATACACCAATCCACACAAGCTCACCCACACACAAATGCTCCACCCACCCACCAACACACCCACCAACAGTACACACATAATCATCACACACATCCTGCACCAACACACACATATCCATCGCCCACTCACACATCAACCACCCATGCCCACATATCTTTCCATCCACACACATTTCCCAACCCACCCACACATTTCACACTTACCCACACACCCTAACAACCACACACACATCTCCCACCAACACACATAACTCCCACGCAAACACACATCCCCCACAGCCCCTACACATACCCCAACACACCCACTCACACTCATTCTCCACCCGCCAACACCCACGATCATGATGTTTAATAAGCAATAATAATAATCCGGTGCTACACGGACATAAATATATACACGCTTAAGCTACAGGACTGTCCTTGGATATCAAGAAAAAATAAACAATGCTTACATCAAAGAAACAGATAACACCAAACTGTAATATTGCAATATATGGGAAAATGCTTAACCAATAAAAATATATGCAAATATTTGGGGGAAATCATCAGATCAGATGGAAGATGCGTGACATGGATTAAGCGCAGAATATGGCAAGTAAAAGTTGCATTTCAGAAGATGACCAAATGTATTAGGTAATAAAACATGTTTAGTGAATGTAATAAAATATGTGCTGGAATATGATACCGAATCTGCTTTGTTTTTTTTGTTTTTTGAATGGCATTCATTCTTGTTTGACTGTGAACCTGTATTGTTGTATGACAGTGATTGTTGTTTGACAATAAACCTGCATTTTTGTATGACAGTGATTGTTGTTTGACAGTGAATATGTTCTGTTGTGTGAGAGTCACTGTTGTTTGTTAGTGAATCTGTTCTGTTGTATGGCAGTGATTGTTGTTTGACAATGAACTTGTATTGTTGTATGACAGTGATTGTTGTTTGACAATGAACTTGTATTGTTGTATGACAGTGATTGTTGTTTGACAGTGAACCTGTATTTTCGTATGACAGTGATTGTTGTTTGACAATGAACCTGTTTTGTTGTATGGCAGTGATTGTTCTTTAACAGTGAAGATGTTCTGTTGTATGACAGTGATAGTTGTTTGACAGTGAACCTGTTCTATTGTATGGCAGTGTTTGTTGTATGACAGTGAACTGTTCTGTTGTGTGACACTCACTGTTGTTTGACAGTGAACTTGTTTGTTGTATGGCAGTCATTGTTGTATGACAGTCATTGTTGTCTGACAGTGATCCTGTTCTGTTGTATGGCAGTGATTGTTGTTCGACAATGAACCTGTTCTTGTGTGACATTGTTCTTTGACAGTGAATCTCTTCGGTTGTATGACAGTCATTGTTGATGGACAGTGAACCTGTTCTGTTGTATGGAAGTGATTGTTTGGCAAAGATTCCACACCTGATTATATTAATCTTCAGACGGACGTGCAATATACCACATCTGACAGGACTAATATATAATATGCCATGCCTCACTAAAAATAAATCACCAGAGGACATGTAATATACCACACCTCACTAACGCAAATCACTAGACGGACATGTAATATACCACACCTCACTAACAAAATCACCAGATGTACGAGGGAAATGCCATACCTAAATAACAATCAATCTCAAAGATATGATTGTAACTACTACTGCGGTGTGAAGTAGTAGGTCTCCACTAATTCCAATTACTACATAATGAGATGAGCCGACCAACTCCTTTTATCACCGCACACATTATAATCACGTTCAGAAAAGTACCCGCCGTCCATGTTATCACAGGATCCCCTTGATCTCCCAGTCACCAACGCACAAGCCACCCGGCCAACTGGTCATGTGTTTTAATCCTCCTCCTTTTTTTTATGAAATGATATGGGTCCCCATTACTTGCACGGCACCCTTCTGACCAACTTCTTGACCCACTTTGCCCCGAAGTGTCATTATTAGTTTCCCATATTTTGCACGCAATTTTAATTTGCTTGTCTAGGGTTAAGAATTGGCATATTTTGGTTTGCATTCTCATGAAAACTCCTGGCCAGTTTTTTCTGAGTTTATAGATAACTAGCAGACCCGGCCCGGCTTCGCCCAGTCTCTGGTGGGGAGCATCTCATTTAATTAATATAAGTAGTCATATAAGCTCCCGTTCCCGTCTGTCTGTCTGTCTGTCTGTCTGTCTGTCTGTCTGTCTGTCTGTCTGACCCTGCCCGGCATCGCCTGGCTCCTGGTGTGTAGCATCTCATTCAATTCATATAAGTAGTCATATAAGCTCCCGTTCCCGTTCCCGACTATCTATCTGTCTGTCTATCTGTCTGTCTGTCTCTCCCACCCTCTCTGTCTGTCTGTCTGTCTGTCTCTCTGTCTGTCTGTCTGTCTGTCTGTCTGTCTGTCTGTCTGTCTGTCTGTCTGTCTGTCTCTCTGTCTGTCTGTCTGTCTGTTTGTCTGTCTGTCTGTCTGTCTGTCTGTCTGTCTCTCTGTCTGTCTGTCTGTCTGTCTGTCTGTCTCTCTGTCTGTCTGTCTGTCTGTCTGTCTGTCTGTCTGTCTGACCCTGCCCGGCATCGCCTGGCTCCTGGTGTGTATCATCTCATTCAATTCATATAAGTAGTCATATAAGCTCCCGTTCCCGTTCCCGACTATCTATCTGTCTGTCTATCTGTCTGTCTGTCTCTCCCACCCTCTCTGTCTGTCTGTCTGTCTGTCTGTCTCTCTGTCTGTCTGTCTGTCTGTCTGTCTGTCTGTCTGACCCTGCCCGGCATCGCCTGGCTCCTGGTGTGTAGCATCTCATTCAATTCATATAAGTAGTCATATAAGCTCCCGTTCCCGTTCCCGACTATCTATCTGTCTGTCTGTCTGTCTGTCTGTCTCTCCCACCCTCTCTGTCTGTCTGTCTGTCTGTCTAATCATTTATTGGTTGCGGTTAGAACAACCTTAGATAAACGAAGACCAACTTACATTAGAAAGAGCACTTGAAAGATCTTTACATATTCCCCCAACAATTAACTTGGGTAAATGGAGCGGCGGCAGCAGCAGCAGAAGAAGAAGAAAAAGGAGGAGTAGGAGGAAGGAGGAGGAAGAGGGTGGAGGAGGGAGGAGGAGGGAGGTGGAGGGAGGAGGAAGAGATAGGCGGAGAGAGGAGGAGGGAGGAGGAGGAGTAGGGAGGAATAGGAGGGAGGAGTAGGGATTAGGAGGAGGGGGGAAAGAGGAGAAGGAGAAGGAGGGAGGAGGAGGAAGAGGGAGGAGGAGGAAGGAGGAGGAAGGAGGAGGAGGGAGGAGGAGGAAAGAGGAGGAGGAGTAGAGAGGAGGAGGAGGGAGGAGGAGGGAGAAAAAGGAGGAGGATGAAGGAGGAGGAAGAGGGAGGAGGGGGAGGAGGAGGGAGGAGGAAGAGGAAGAAGGAGGAGGAGGAGGGAGAAGGAGGGAGGAGGAGAACGCAGGAGGAGGAGTGGGAGGGAGGGGGAGGAGGAGGGAGAGGGAGGAGGAGGGAGGAGCAGGAGAGAGGAGGAGGAGGGAGGAAGTGGAGGGAGGAGGAGGAAGGAAGAGGTAGAAGGAGGAGGGAGGAGGAGGTAGGAGGGGGAGAAGGAGGAGGAGGAGGAAGAATGATGAGGAGGGAGGAGGCGGAAGAGGGAGGAGGAGGGATGTGGAGGAAGGAGGAGGTAGAGAGAGGAGGAAGAGGGAGGAGAGAGGAGGAAGAGAGAGGAGGAAGAGAGGTGGAGAGAGGAGGAGGAGGGAGGAGGAGGGAGGAGGAGGAGTAGGGAGGAATAGGAGGGAGGAGGAGGGATAAGGAGGAGGAGGGGGAAAGAGGAGATGGAGGAGGAGGGAGGAGGAGGAAGAGGAAGGAGGAGGAAGGAGTAGGAAGGGGGAGGAGGAGAGAGTAGGAGGAGGAGAGAGGAGGAGGTATTAGGAGGAGGGAGAAGGAGGATGGAGGAGGGAGAGGGAGGAGGGGGAGGAGAAGAGGGAGGAGGAGGAGGAGGAGGGAGGAGGAGAACGCAGGAGGAGGAGGGAGGAGGGAGAGGGAACGAACGAACGAACGAACAAACTTTATTTTCAAAGGGTTAAGAATTGGGCACGCAGGCCCGTCTAACATTCTGCCCTTCTATCTCTCTCATTCATATATTATTTCATTCACACATCATTCAAGGCTAACAGAGAACAACAACAATATAAAGGATATAGAAGGAGGGAGGAGGGAGGAGGAGGAGAGAGGAGGAGGAGGGAGGAGGAGGGAGGAAGAGGTAGAAGGAGGAGGGAGGAGAAGGAGGGGGAGGAGAAGGAATGATGAGGAGGGAGGAGGAGGAAGAGGGATGTTGAGGGAGGAGGAGGGAGGAGATAGAGGGAGGAGGAGGAGGGAGGAAAAGGGAGGAGAGAGGAGGAGGAGGGAGGAGGAGGAAAAGGAAGGAGGGGGGAGGAGGAGGAAGAGGGAGGAGGAGGAGGAAGAGGGAAGAGGAGGATGGAGGAGGAAGAGGAGGGAGAGGAAGAGGAAGAGGGTAGGAGGAGGAGGGGAGAGGAGGGATGTGGAGGAAGGGGGAGGAGGGAGGAGGAGGGATTAGGTAGAGGGCGGAGAAGGAGGAAGGAAAAGGGAGGAGGGAGGAGGAGAGAGGAGGAGGAGGTAGGAGGAGGAAGGAGGAGGAAGGGGGAGGAGAGGAAGAGGATGGAGGAGGAAGAGGAGGGAGAGGGAGGAGGGGGAGGGGAAGAGGAAGAGGTTGGAATTTGAGGAGGGGAGAGGATGAGGAGGAGGGAGGAGGAGAAGGGAGGAGGAGGAAGGAGTGGAAGGAGGGGAGGAAGGAAAGGGAGGTGGAAGAGGAGGAGGAGGGAGGAAAAGGAGGGTGGAGGAAGGAGGTAGAGGGAGGAGGTAGAGGGAGGAGGAGGAGGAAGGAAAAGGAGGAGGAAGAGGAGAAGGGAGGAGGAGGAGGGTGGAGGGAGGAGGAGGAGGTAGTGGGAGGAGGAGGAGGGAGTAGGATGGACAAGGAAGACGGAGAAGGAGGGAGAAGGAGGAGGAGGGAGGAGGATGAGGGAGGAGGAGGAGGGAGAGGAAATAGGAGGGAGGATGAGGAGGGAGGAGGCGGAGGGAGAAGAAGGAAGGAGTAGGAGGGAGGAGGACGGGAGAGGAAGAGGGAGAAGAAGGAGGGAGAGGGAGGAGGGAGGAGGAGGGGGGAGGAGGTAGAGGGAGGAGGAGAAGAGAGGAGGAAGGAGTTCGCCATTCCGAATTCATACTCGTCTAGGTTCTGTGATTTCGGTCCTTCCATTGATTGTTCTTCCCTTCTACACGACTGTAGATAACTTCCTTACACATAAAAAGATGAATTGTTATTGATATTGCCGTGGCATGGAGGAATATCAGCAGCAGAGTTGATCCAGAAAACCAAAGACCGAGATCTATGGAGAGCCATGAACGCCTACGCCAGCCGGCATGGCACTTGATGATGATGATTGCCGTTTGACGATTCTGTGTAGTCACGTCATTTTCTTCGCTTTTCCTAGCGTTGTGGTTCGGGGATTCTTTCATCATCATCATTATCATATATTTACGTACGTATTTAGGGAGGAGGTAGAGGGAGGAAGAGGAAGAAGTAGAAAAAACTATGACAGTTGGCAGCGCGGGAATGAGAGGAAGACGTGTAGAAAATTTCATCTCAATCGAATGGACCGTTCGCGATCGCATAAAGGACATACATTCATACAGACAGACGGAGATTGCCTTTTATATATAAGATATGAAAACATACAAAAACAGTGATAGCATTGAACGTAACAATTAATATTGATAGAAACATTAACGTGTATACAGCAGTAGGCGTGTACGCAGATCTTGGTTTTGTGTTCAAAACTGTGACTACACTTTGAAATATGAATAATACAATGAGGCTAATAATAGTAAACCGCCTTATTTTGTGAACGTGTCGCTGGATTCTGCACCAATGGTGATACGTGATATCACACCTGTGGTCACGCATTAAATCACTTTCCTTCATTGGAAATACGATTAATGTAAGTGCCAGGATACTGCCAAACAATAAAGTAACAAATATCACTTGTAAAATCCAGACATAATCAGTGTCTAAACGTTCAATGGAACTGGGCAACTCACAATCGGTTTTATTAGATTTTGGGGTATATTTATGAGCATCTATAGCGTCATCGGGTTGATTCATGGTATTTTCATTTCCTGAAATACAAGACATATCAATGTTAATGTTATGCACACATATGGTTCATTGAATGCATAATTATATTCATCATCAATTGCCATATACCTGGATCAGGCTATGGATTGTAAGACACACTTTGCACGGCATTAGTTTCAAAAGAATGATAAGTGTGCAAGACGTTTTGGTGCAAGCACGAAAACGTCACGAAAAAAGGGAGTTAGACTTGAGCTGGCGTCCAGGTCGGACGTGGCTTCTTGTCACTATAGCACGGCTAAGACTATGCCGCTTTGTTTAGAATAATGTGTTGTTAAGTGTAGTTGGGAAATTTCTGTGGAGCGACTGCTTTGTCAAAATCGTCCTATTAAAATGGATTTGTGAGAAGAAACTATCCAGCGTCGTCTTATAAAAAGGTTTGATTTTTCAGTGGCCGAATTTTGGTTTGGTTTTCACTTGTTAATTAACGAACAAGGAGAATGAGACAACATTTATATAGTAAACGTCCCGCTCCTTGGCATGGGAGATCGCAGTGGTAATAATGAACCCGTGATTATATTATTAATTTATGACATATTATTAACAATTTATCATTCAATAGATCGAGCGGAATACAAGTGAAGGGCAAGGTCGCATGCAGATTTTTATCATGACGTCATTAAATAAAAATTATTTGTGGAATAATCTCAAACCAAGTAACCATTTTTGAGCATCGGTGATGACGTCATTATTTTGGCTGTGTAAAACACACATCCGGCAGACGACAATGATTCATTATCGCAACATTTCATAGCTCCGAGAAACGTGAGCATTTATCGATTGAGGGAAAGTTGTACTCCTATTTTATTGACGACTCCAAACAATCTAATGATCGTAACATCATCCAGTTTCCTGATAGTTCTGAAGATACAGCATTTTTTTTTTCTACAATTAACGAAGATTTGAGAGGTTGGACTCGAATCAATGTGCTGAGGTTCCATTTGTGTTAAATCGGATGAAGGCGTTCATTGACACTACACTGTTACAAAGTACTCACTTCAACTAGACGTATGTGTTATAAACTTGGTTACGGACGACATGGAAAGGCAACATAACTGAAAGACAGACAAGTTGAGAGGGAGGATGTTGATCAACTGTGTATGTTAATCATGACTATGGTAAACAGTATTACAGGTTATTCATTTAAATCCGCATAGTTTGTGCTCATATAGTTCGGATGCTGACCTCGTCGAACAGGCGCTCCGAAAGAGGCAACTACGGATTATCTGATATTAAGGTTGTAAAAAGATGTTAATAAAACGTCATTGAACTGTAAGGGCCATACGTCAGGATTCAATATATTTCAGCTCGCATTTTTCTCTCCAATTCTTGGTCATTGTGACTATTATTGGAAAGGTTGAGCCTATGTTCTTCAGTACCAACATGTTTGTTATTACACAGAATGATACGTCATGAAAGAGAAACAACAGTTGTCAAAAGAAGTTTTTATACGCTACTCACCGAGAACATTCTTAAGAAATTATTTTGGAATACGTCAACACAAAACTTAAAGCAATATCAAGTACTTTTAAGTTACGAAGCCACATCAATTGCGTATAAATTTTTCGAAGTACATCGAACTCTGAAATTATCATTAATCAACGTTCAATTCTTGGAAACGATGTGTTTTTGATGAAGTTAAACTGATGCGTTAGCATTGACAATCAATCGTATATTTGAATTAAATCAATTGCATCTTGTTTCTAGATCATGAATCTATGGTTATCAGAACATTCAAATATTCATATATTCAAATATTCTTCAAGGTTTGAGAAATCTTGTCAAAAAAATTCTACTACAACGAAATTCGATTTTTCATAACGGTGATAAACAATTCCGATATCTTCTTCTTCTTCAGCGTTCCGAGCCATTGAGTTTCTTTGCTGCAGATACAATCCGTCTCCATTCGTCTCTCTGGTGGACTTCTCATGCCAGTTGTTGATTCCAAGTGCTTGTAGGTCTGTATATGTATTATCTCTCCACAGTCTTCTTGGTCTACCTCGGGGTCTACGGTCATTTATTTCCTGAGTGTAAGCGAGTTTTGTTTCCCTTTTATCTTCCATTCTTTCTATATGCCCCAGCCATTGTAGTCTATTAGCCTTCATGATACCAGTGATTAGCGGGGACTTAAACAGATCATAAATGTCTTTCTTACTGTCTCTCTTCTTATCTGTGTTTTTGATGAAGTTAAACTGATGCGTTAGCATTGACAATCAATCGTACATTTGAATTAAATCAATTGCATCTTGTTTCTAGATCATGAATCTATGGTTATCAGAACATTCAAATATTCATATATTCAAAGACAGAGAGAGAGAGAGAGAGAGAGAGAGAGAGAGAGAGAGAGAGAGAGAGAGAGAGAGAAAGAGAGAGAGAGAGAGAGAGAGAGAGAGAGAGAGAGAGAGAGAGAGAGGAGAGAGAGAGAGAGAGAGAGAGAGACAGAGAGAGAGAGAGAGAGAGAGTTGAATTGCATCACTAATTTTTAAGTTACAAAATGTATATGTACAATATTTCTCCATTTTCTTTACAATTTTGCGACAATGCACACGACAATCGTCACTGTATGTGTGTGTAAAGTGTGGGAGTTTGATCATAATAGTAGGTTGGGGGATGGGGGGATGTGTGTGTGGGTGGGCGGGGTGGGATTGTGTGGGTGGGGTGGGGATTTGTGTGTGGGTACGTGCGGGATGTATGGGTTGGCGGGGAGATGTGTGTGTGGGTGGGGATGTGTGTTTGACTAGGTGGTTGTGGGTGAGTGGGTGGAGGAGGATATGTTGGTGGATGATTGATGGTGGGTTATGGAATGGGTGGGGGTATATGTATGGGTGGGGATATGTGGTGGGTGGGAGATGTGTTGCAGGTGGGGTGGTTGTGGGTTTGGGGGTGTGGCTGAGGGATGTGTATGGGTGTGGGGTGTCTGGGTGGATGGGTGGGGAGTGTGTTGGGTGAGATATGTGTGGGGGATGTATGTGGGTTGGGGAGGGGTGCATGATGGGTGTGGGTGCTGATTTGGAGATGTGTATGTGGGTGGGGGATATGTCTGGCTGGGTGGGGTGTGTGGCTGGATGGAAGATGTATGTGTGGGTAGTGAGGTTTATTGTAGTTGGGGATGTGTGGATGGGTAGGAGATGTGTGGGGAGATATGTGTGTGGGTGAGGGATGTGTCTTTGGGATATGTGTGGGTGTGGTGTTGTGTGGGAGGGGAGCTGGGCGTGGATAAATGATGTGTGTGTGGGTGGGTGAAGGTGTGGTTGGGTTTGCGGGTGGGTGAAGGATATGTTGTGAGGGTGGGGATGTGTGCTTAGATGGGTGTGGTTGGGTGTGTGAGTGTGGGTGGGTAGATAGGAGATGTATGTGTTGATGAGTGGGTAAGGGATGTGTGGGTGGCTAGTGGTTGAGGATCAAGTACGTGTGTCTAGGGATGTGTGAGGGGATGAGTGTATGAGTTGGGGATGTGTGTGTGTGTGTGTGTGTGTGTGTGTGGGTTGTGTGTGTGCGTAGATGGGAGGTGTGTGTTTGTGAATGGGGGATGTGTTGGTGGGTGGGGATGTGTGTTAGGGATGTGTGTATGGGTGGGGAGATTGTGCGTGGGTGGGGATGTGTGTGTATATGAGTAGGGGTGTGCGGTTAAGGGATGTGTGACTGGGGGATGGGTGGATGGAGGATGTGTGGTTGGGTAGAGGATGTGTGGGTGGGTGATTGTATATGAGTAAGGGTGTGTGGTTAAGGGATGTTTGGTTGGGGGATGGGTGGGTAGAGGATGTGTGGGTGGGTAGAGGATATGTAGGTAGGTGAGTGTGTGTAGGTTAGGAGATGGTGGGGGTTGTTTGTAGGTGTGGGTTGGGGGAGATGGGAGATTATGTGGGTGGGTGCTGAAATTGTGTGTGGGTAGGTGCGGAATATGTGAGTTGACGGGGAGATGTGTGTGTGGCTGAGGAATGTGTGCTTGGCTGGGTGGGTGGAGGTGTATGGGTGGAGGAGGATATGTGGGTGGAGGAGCATATGTGGGTGAGTGATTGTTGGTGGGTAATGGGACGGGTAGAGGATATGTGAGTGGGTGGGGAGATGTGTGTAGGTGGGGGATGTGTGGGTTATTGAATGTATGTGTGCTTGGGGTGTGGGTGGATGGGATGTGTGGTGGGTTGAGAGGTGTTGTGTGGGTGGGGAGATGTGTAGGTGTAGGGATGTGGCAGATGGGGTGGGAGAATGTATGTGTGTGTGGGTTATGTGTGTGGGTTGGGTGGGGGAGTTGGAGTGAATGGGGGATTGTGGGGTGGGTGGTGGATGTGTCTCATAACATAGTAATATGCATTGTTTATGTTTACAAAATTCATGTGACAATGTTTTTTCCTATGCACTGTTGATGAAATAAAGATGAGTGAATGGAAGGGCCGAATGTAAGACGGGCCTGCGTGCCCAATTTGTTACCCTTTGAAAATAAAGTCTGTTCGTTCGTTCGTTCGTTCGTTCTTTTCCACTCTCCACTTTGTGTATCCCTAATGGGTCCAAAGATGCGTCTTAACATTTTGTTCTCAAAGGTTTGTAACAAGGCTTCGTCTCCTTTCGTTGTACTCTAGGTTTCAGAGCCATACAGCACAACTGGTCTGATCAGTGTTTTGTCTATTGTGATTTTGGTGTTACGAGATACCGCCTTTGATTTTAGTAGATGTTGTAGTGCATAGTATATCTTATTTCCAGAGTTGATTTTAGTTTGTATTTCTTCCCTTATGATGTTGGAGCAGTTGAAGATTGTACCCAGGTATTTGTATGTTTCCGTTCTTTTAATGGTCATATTATCTATTTGTATGTGGCCAGAGTTTTTAGCCATTCCTTCTCTTGAAATTACCATATATTCTGTCTTATCTTGGTTGATAACCAGCCCCATCTGTTGGGCTTTTTTCCTTTAAGTGAGTCAATATTTCCAATGTCTTTTGTTCACTTTGCCCTATAATATCTATATCATCTGCATAATCAAGCAGCTTGGATGTTCCTCCAATATCACATTCCTCCTTTACTTCCTTACAACTTTCTCTAGAGCCAGATTGAAGAGTAGCGGCGATAGTGCATCACCCTGTTTCAAGCCAGATGTTATTTGGAAGGGGTCTGATTTCCTGCCTTTATATGTTACTATATTATAAGTATCTTCCATGCATAGTCTGGTCATGTTGATTAACTTCCTTGGTATTCCAAATTCCTGCATAGCATTCCATAGACTATTCCTATGGACACTATCATAAGCCTTTTTAAAATCCACAAAAATGTTATGGAGATCTCTTTTATATTCCCAATTTTTCTCGGCTATTTGTCGTAAGATAAATATCTGATCTATTGTTGATCTGTTTTGTCTAAAACCCGCCTGGTAGTCACCTAATATGTCTTCTGAATATGGTTTTAGTCTATTTAGTAATACTGCGGATAGTATCTTATAGCTTGTGGACAGTAGTGATATTCCTCTATAATTTTCCACATTGGAACTTGTCTCCTTTCTTAAAGATAGGTATCAATAATGACTCTTTCCAGTCATGGGGTAATTCTTCTGTCCTCCAGATTTTTATTATTAGTTCGTATAGCTTTAGATGTAATGCATGGCCACCTGCCTTTATAAATTCAGCAGCAATTCCATCAGTCCCAGTTGCCTTATTGTTTTTAAGTCTTGTCATTACATATAAGATTTCTTCAAATGTAGGTTCTTCAATTTGTGGTTCGCATGTTAGAACCTCTTCCTGTGGGAAAATGTTACGTGGAGCTTCACAATTTAGTAATTCAACAAAATATTCTTTCCATGTGTTGCACATTTCCTCATTGGTATTTATCATATTCCCATTTGTGTCTTTTAAACCATATGTGTTTTGTTGATGCCCTCGTTTCATTGACTTCAGTTCTTTAAATAATTTTCTGGATTCATTTTTCTGTAGATTAGTTTCCATATCTTTGATTATATTACTCATATATTCTCGCTTCTGCTGTCGGACTATTTATGTAGCCTCTTTACATTCATTTCTATAATGCTCTTCCTTTTGGATGTTATTGATGTCATTTAACCATACATGTCTGGCATTCTTCTTCCTAATGACTGCTTCTTCACATTTTTGATTGAACCATCTGTTCTTTATATGCGTTGTTAACACACCGAGACATTCTTCTGCGGTAGATTGAACTGTATTCTTGATGTTCGACCTAGTTTGGTCAACGCTTTCCTCCAAAGGGTTTTGCATAGTTTCAAGTTTACATTTTATTTCATCTGTAAATTTCTCTTTGACTGTAATGTCTTGTAGTTTTTCTCTGTTATATGTTGGGTGTAATCTTTGTAATTTAGTATAGAAAGCTCTCTTAAATTTTATTTTAAATTTTGCTCCAACGAGGAAGTGGTCACTGTGGCACTCAGCTCCTCTATAACTTCTAGCTTGCTGTATATTTGATGCATTTCTGTTAATTAAAATGTGATCTATTTGATTATAGGTTCTCTTGTCACATGATTTCCAAGTTTGTTTGTGTATATCCTTTCTTTGTAGTCTGGTACTGCTAATCTGCAGTCCTTTGGCTTCTGCCAGGTTGATGACTCTCCATCCATTATCATTTGAAGTTGTATGTAGGCTTTCCATACCGGCCACTTTTTTATTAGTTTGCTCTCTACCTATTTTTGCATTGAAGTCTCCCAGCACAATCAGGATGTCCTGTTTTGGGGTTTCTTCTATGACATCTTCCAGATCATTATAAAAGTCTTCTTTAATATCATCTTCTTTCTCTTCAGTAGGACATGTACATTAATCATCGCTATATTTTTCCATTTACCTTTTATTCGTAATTTACTAATCCTGTCATTTTAAAGTTTAAAACGTTCCCCCATAACTCTTTTTTGATGACAAATCCTGTTCCTAATTCATGTTTATTTTGGGTGTTTCCTCCATATATTATATTCATTCCATTTTGCTCTAAAGTACTCTCTCCTGGCCACCTTATTTCTTGAATTGCTGTTATATCCATTTGATATTCAACCAGCTCCCGGGTTAGTTCTTCGGCCGCTCCAGCTCGATATAGTATCCGTACATTCCATGTTCCAAATCTCAAAAGTCCTTTAACGTCAACTCATACACTCAATACGTGCACTGCTCCCGTTCCATGTCTGTCCAGTCCTACGGTCAAAGGCTGTCTGACCGCTAGCCGCAGTGAGCCCGTGTTGGTCCAACTTTCTCCTCTTGTGGTCTCCGTTAATTAGTTAGTTAGTTAGTCGCGGTTCCAACTTCACGGCAACGGGTCGTCCCCATATTGCCCCGTTCCTGTGCCAGTGAATATCACACAAAATGCTCCTCACTGCCCTATGTGAACATTGGAATAGACAGGAGTGTCGGCAAGCCAACTGCCCGTACAGGTACACTGTGCATAATGCTGCCGCCAGAATGCCAACACTAAAGTCCACCACGAAAAATACAGTTCATCGTCGATGGAAACAGCAGTCACCAGAAAGACTTCATTGACCCGGGTTTTATCCCATATGGCTCGGTCTCTTTCCGCACGGCGAGCCACCGAAAGCGCCGCGCAAAGCACGAACTCCGTAGCTACAGCGCCGACTCCCAGGAGTCTCCTGAAAAAAGTATTCCTATATGCATAAAAAAAATCAACCTTGAGAAATAGAACTCATGGAAACGTACACTAAACGTCATGAAGAAAAATCAGAATCACATCTTAAAATATATACTTCATTTGGAACATTGTGAATTGCGTACATGAAACATTCTGAAGTCATAATACAACCAACATTGACTAGTCTACAGTCAATGGATAAGCTAAAATCATAAACAGATTTTACTGGTTGATCAAGGCCGAGGTACTTAATCGGTCATTATGAAATCACGATTTTTTTTTAACGACATTGTCAAATACGAGGAATGTTCATGCATGTTTCAACTTTGAAGATAATTTTGCCAAAAAAAGAAAAAAAAAAACATCGAATCACCAAGCCCACAGATGATTACTCATCCACGTCCATGATGTCAACCGTGCTCCTTTATGTCGAGACCAGAAGAGATTCCGATCAACGTGCTCAGGATAGGCTATAACTTTTCGAACAGGGCCAATCAGTCGCCCGAATCGATGATACAACGTTTGAGACCTCCTTTATATGTATGTCCAATGACTCAGTCATTACCTCAGTTGTCTACGTTGGAATGTCGGATACTGGAGAACAATCTTCTGTATTAACCATATATAACAATGCATCACATATTTTGAACACACGACGTTGTTAAATTAAAGGACAACATACAAAGATATTATCGGAAAACTATGTTAGGAGATGCCAGAACAATTCGTCAAAAACACAGTCCAAATTAAACACTGCTAAATATTAGAAATCGTTACATACCTCATCATCACAAATAAAGGAATTTCATTTTGTTCGCACGTGAAACAGCGCGTGATCGTCGTACATCATCGTGTTATATCACATATAGATATTTTAAAAAATAACTGGAGATATCAGATATTATTTTTTTTTCTTGGATACTTGAAAGTATTTACATATTTTACTTATGCTGATTTTTATTATACGGCTCCTACAGATTTCATTTATACTATTCATGTGGTCTTGTAATTCAGCTTTTGATTTTGCTATTACTGCTTGATCAGCCGCAAATGTTTGCCATTTGTGTTATCAAGGGTAATCGCAGCGATAGGTAGTGAGGGTACAGAGAGAACCACACATAATGTGAGAGTGCAGTGCGGTGTGTGCTGGGATAGAAGCAACTCCCCTACGCAGATATAACAGTACACTAGAATTGTACCAAGATATGCGTTACATCTCTAGACGAATATGGAGGTGTACTGTGGACTAACCAACGTCATTAGACTAAGAGGTTTGGGGAAATTCTCTTTAGGCTGATACCCGAAGGCAGTCTATATGATACAGAGATATGACCGTCAGAGAGTTAAAGATGATTTTATGGATACTAAGTCATAATTATATAAAATCAGCATTTTACTAGCACCAATAGACAGATGAAAGCATTATGAGTTAGCTTCTCTGCGTACATGTGTGAGCATTGGGAAATGGAACCACATTACAATAGTTGAGTAAAGGAAAAGATTTATCCTTCTGGAGAAAGAAATGAAAAGCATTAGATTTATCCTTAAAGGAGAAAAAAAGAATACAATTCGTCTATTGATCGGTGTTTACACAGAGAGAACTATTGTGTTGTTGTGAATTATATTGTTATTTGACTATTGTATTATTAGATTGTTAATAATAATTATTATGAGAATGGGTTATTAGATAGTTAATGAGTTAAATTAAGTTAAGTTGTTAAGTGGGACAGACAGATGACACCACTTCTCGTTCCTTTCAAGGTAGAACAAACAGAATAAACTAACAAAATGTTTTCAACATTTTGAAAGGTAGAGGGGGTGAATGCTATTCACCTGGATCAGGCTATGGATTGTAAGATACACTTTTCACGGCATTGGTTTCAAAAGAATGGAAAGTGTGCAAGACGTTTTGGTGCAAGCACGAAAACGTCACGATAAAAGGCAGTTAGACTTGAGCTGGCGTCCACTTCGGACGTGGCTTCTTGTCACTATAGCACGGCTAATACTATGCCGCTTTGTTTAGAATAATGTGTTGTTAAGTGTAGTTGGAACATTTCTGTGGAGCGACTGCTTTGTCAAATTCGTCGTATTAAAATGGATTTGTGAGAAGAAACTGTCAGGGTCTTAAACTTGGCTCGCTAACCTAACACATGTGAGACAGTACAAGTACAACGTGATTTGACGTAAGACTCAACGACACACCGTTCAATGGATTTATTCACAGATCAAATACATTACGATGATCACAACAATATATACGTGATACTTCAATACACTTACATCCACAATACAGCTCACAAGTCTAACTCTCAAGATGTCCAGACACTCGACTTTCAAGCACAGAAAACCACACAACGCCTTTCTCTCATCATGCGTCCGTCCACGTCCGTGTCCCAGAGCTGTCTGCCGCTAGTTCGCAACTTGCCTCCCACCTGAGGTGGCTTCACGAGGCATGCGTGCGTCTTGCATCGTCCTTGCCTGACCGCTGGTCGTTCGTCAGCCAGCAATCTTGCAGGCCGGTAACTACTACTCGCCTGGCGGCGTAACGAAGTTGCTGCATCCCTGCTGGGAGCTAAGTCGCCTGGCGGGCGTAACGATGTCACTGCATCACTGTACCCTTTCTGGACTCTGACACGCTCCCCCGGCAAATTCATGAAAGATGTCATCTTTCATGTATAATATATGTACATACTGGGTTAATATTCTAACCTTGTCAGAGTCTACCCTTCTGTTGTTATATACATTGGTATCAAAATACAAATAAATACACATATGCCATAGAAATATATACGAAATGGAAGTTGCATTCAACGACATGTGGTGTTCAACCTTTAACACATGTCAGGTTTCATCCTCTCGATGGCTGATTACCTCAATTGCATTAATGACCCAGTCAGATCGGTAGTACCAGCTTCACGCATCTACCTCGCAGCCTCCAAAAAAAAAAAAACGTAATAATATGGTTCTTGAAACAAAAACCATCTAGCTAGACCGAAATACGGCTTTATGTAAGTCGTATAAAACGCTCAAACCCTGACCTTATTTGGCCAGTAGCTCTTGTGTTGGTCTGCAATGTCGGTAACACTCTGCCATGCCCAGTAGATGGCTACCTGTTGTGTCAACAATCTGGCAACAACATGGTATTTATACACAACACATTACTTAATACATTTCAAATTATGGCCCTTTGTGACATGCTGTAGTAACAAATAAATGAAAGGGGAATAATTTCCATATTAATGAAATACAATAATTTACAATAATTATCTTATTTCTTAGCGTCATTGCTTGACGTTTCTTCATATTAACGAGAAAAAGTCGGTAATATGAATACATTAATCAAGATATGATTCTAAGATTACACTACATAAATATATAAACACACAATTCGTGTATTTAACTTTGTTGATTCCTAAAGATTTTAGAATCGTCATAGCTTTTTAAACTTTTATTTGTCGTCTGCTAATTTTGCTCTAAATTTCTAACTAATCCGGAAGTACGCACGAACATTAAAATCAGCTGATGTTGAAGCTTGCAGAACACACTTGTTCCGGTCTGATGTAGTTACGGAAAGTACAATGTTCTCACAGTTCATGTGTTGGATGTTTCACTACAAAACCTTCTGGATTACGATTGACTGTTCTTGTGTTGGATGTTTCAGTGGTGTAGCTGTCAATGTTTAGTTTACACATTCACACACGTCTTTAAAATATCTCTGGAATGTTCCACACGCAGATGTCACTGTCAAATTGGATAGTTCGCTTACGGTAAGTTTTTGAGCGAATGTGACACTGTTCTTGTTCGTGATATATACAAATAATAAAGTTCGCTTTCTACCACACACTACACAATTATCCACGACAATCACTACATGAATTAGTAAAATAAGAACACTATATATATTGGGAGTAACCCCTATCACATCATATTGTAGACATTACACAGCTTTTTGTGAATAGAAAAAATATATTCACTGATAAATGGCTGTGTCGGTCTGAGTGTATTTGTACACACTGCACTCAGACATTGGTGCTTACTGGGGCGGTCGGACAACGGGACAAAAGATCGGCAATTGAATTGGTTCTGCCTGGGATATGTCGAACCTCAAAGCTGTAATCTTGAAGTTTAAGAGACTAGCGCGCTACCATATGGTTTGAAGGTACACCTGAATTTATAAAACTCAACGGGCTGCTGTCAGATTCCACGATGAAATGGCGTCCTAGAAGAAATCTGGACAATTTTGTTATACCCACCACTAAAGCTAGGGCTTCCAATTGTGGTATAGACCAAGCCCGTTCTCTGGGTTTTAGTTTCCTGGATACGAAGTACACGGGATGGAGGATGTTATTGTACTCTTGTAACAAGACTGCTCCAATCGCCACGGAGCTAGCATCTGTACGCAATCTGAAAGGTAAATGGAGATTGGGCAATTTCAGGATGAGATTATTTAAACTGTTATCAGAAATACATGCTAGTACTTTATGGAATGCAATATTTAGGCATTCATTGTTTACAATTTTCTCTGGTTTATCTTTGGTTAGTAAATTAGTAAACACTTCGGTCAGTTCGGAAAAATCAGGAATGAACTGCCGGTAGTAATTTATTAGTCCCAACAAACTTCTGACTTGTTTTTTTGTAGTCGGAAGTGAGAGTTTTAGTATCTTGGACACAATGTTATCGTCTGTCGTGACAAAGCCATTGGATATTTTGTACCCCAAGAAGGATATTTCCTGGTAGGCTATGTCTACTTTCGCAGGCTTTACCGTCAGTCCGTGCTGTCTAATACGTTCAAATGTCTGTTCTAACGTCTTAATGTGCTCTGTCATCGTCTCTGTGTGAACACAGATGTAGTCGATATAGCAGATTATGTTAGGAATGTCTACTAGAAGAAGTCGTGTCATACGTACGAAGGTGGCTGGGGCATTGACTAGCCCAAATGGAAGTTTGCACCATTCGTACAGTCCCCAAGATGTGGCAAATGCTGTCAGATGTCTGCTCTGTTCGTCTACTGCTATTTGCCAATATCCTTTCGTCATATCTATCTTCGTAAAGAACCTAGCGTCTGTCAGTTCTGTCAGAAGATCGTCAGAGTTAGCCATTGGCTCAAGATCTAGAACAGTTATTTTATTGAGCTTTCGATAGTCGATACACAGTCTTATTGTATTGTCCTTTTTGCGTACTATGACCATTGGAGATGAGAAGTCTGATTGGGATCGTCTTATGATGTTGTTTTTCTCTAAGTTGATGATCTCCTGATGTAAATGTTCTTTGTAATGTAATGGAATGGTGTATGGTCTGCATCTTATGGGTGTGTTTGATGTGAGTGTGATGTGATGCTGTACTAATTCTGTTTGTCCTGGGTTGTTGGAAAAGATGTTGTTGTACTGTTGTATAAGCTGTTTGCAACTGTCTGTCTCTGCTTGAGTTAACTTTGGGTTGATTTTGATCTCCTTCAAGCAGTTTGTCGTGTCTAATGCAGGTGTTGGAATTTCGTCACTAGCATCGTCATCTTCGTGATCTATTATCACTGTACAAGCTGTCGTATCGTCTTGTTCGTTGTCTCTGTTATGGTATGGTCTTAGCATATTTATGTGAAATATTTTGTGTTTGTCTTTTATTTGGATTTCGTAATCTACAGGTGAAATCTGTCTCGTCACTTTAAAAGGTCCCTGCCAAGAGTCAGTCAATAAGTGTCTGTCACTAGGTAGTAGAAGAAGAACGTCCTGTCCAGGTGTCAATGTTATTGTCCTGTTACCTTTGTCAGCATACTGTCTATAAGTAGCACCAGATAATTTTAGTGCATTCTTTGCAATAATACAGGATTTGATGATTCTTTCACGCAATGATGTAACATATACGTATGATGATATGGGTTTAAGTACTGGAGTAGAGTCAGTTAACATTTGGTGATAAATAGTCAATGGGCCACGTGGTTTGGCACCATAGATAAGTTCAAAAGGAGAGAAACCGGTACTAGAATGTGGTACCTCGCGATAAGCAAAAAGAATAGCTGGTAGATATACATCCCAGTTATTGGGGTGCTCTTGCGTTACTTTTGCAAGCATGTGCTTTAAATCCCCGTTAAATTTTTCTATTACTCCACTAGAGTGAGGATGGTACGGGAAATTGAAACATTGCTTCACTCCCAACATTTTGGTGAAAGCTTGGGTAGATGCGGCAATAAACTGAGTGCCCCTATCAGATTGGATAGTATCTGGAAAACCTATCCGAGAAAATATATGGAAGAAAACTTCCATTATATCATTGGCAGTTATGTTCTTTAGCGGAATAGCTTCTGGCCAGCGACTACATTGATCAATGACAGTTAGAATATATTTATTCCCTCTAGTTGTTGTATGATTAAGAGGGCCCACTATGTCGACAGATAATTTTTCAAAAGGTCGACTGGCTAAGTCAGTAACTTGTAACTTTGCCTGTGGGTGTTTACCTTTTTTTTATCAGTTTCTGGCAGGTGTCACAACTTCTGCAATATTCTTTAATGTCATTGCAAAATTTGGGCCAATGAAACTGTGTCAATAACCTTGATCTGGTCTTAACGTATGCCATATGCCCTGCAAGAGGTATATCGTGGGCAAGATGTAAGGCTTGCTTGCGATAATTAGTTGGCAAAACAGTTTGCTCTGTGGTGTTGTCACCTCTGGTATAATACCTGGTGAGTATATCATTTTTCACAGCAAAATGCCATTTTGCATTATTGGTTACCTTTGGCTTTTGGCCGATCAGATTAAAGTATTTTGACAATGAAGGATCAGCTTTTTGAGCTGTTACAAACGTTTCCTTCATAGTGTTAGTAGGTAGTGATACTGGGCTAAGCATTTGTATAGCCTCAGTTTGATTACTTTCATCTTGCACTCTAGCAGTAGATCTAGTTACTGCGTTCACACATTCAATGATATCAGATGGTGATGGAACAATGTTATCAATGATGTCATGAGATGTTAGTGCTACATTAGCTACCATACAATCAAAGGTGGTGTGACATTATCAATGATGACATTTGATGGTGATGTTATGGTATCATCAATACACAGAGATGTTATGTCATGAGGTTTATCATTTACCTCAGGTAAATTTCCAATAATTACATCACACACTGGGTTTGTTAATGCAGCGCACTTTACTTTCCCAGTGAGGAAAGGTGTTTCAATATACGCCCATGCTAGTGGGTATTTCTCAATATTGCCTGAGAATGTTCTGCATGTTACGTGCCTGCCTGTATAGTCTGTAGGCATTATGAACGTTCTCTTCAGACCAATAAGTGAGCTGCCCGTGTCACGAAGGACTGTAGCAGACTTGCCATTCACATATCCGTGATGGACGTTTATCCTGCCTTTTGAATCTACTACCAAATTAGCTTCTTCATTGGCAATAGGGATGGCGTGACCGCATGTTAAAATACCATCTTCATAAAAGGTGTTACAAACAGAACATTTATTTGCGCTAAACATGTCAAAAGCCTGTGCTGAGTTCACAGGATGTTTCTCTGGCTGTTCTTCATCTGACGACGAACTGTCAAACAAGGCGGCATTTGCTTTGTTGGTCATTTGCCTACCTTTACAATCTTTCCGATGGTGTCCGTACGCCTTACAGAGGAAACATTTACGCAAATTTCTGAAGGATCTACGCTCCTTATCTTGTCTGTTTACAATGTTTAGTAGGTAAGTATGGTATCCTGGGTGCTTATCGCACATTTCACCCTGATGATGTGAAAATTTACAATAGTTACTGTGATTAAACTTCTCAGAGGTAGGCCTATGAGGTTTCTGCATACTATAGGGTTTGTCATAGTTAGCCGCTGCTACAAAGTTTATGTCAGTAGCTTCACTGGCAAAACAATGTTTGTTGGCTGTGTAATACGCCGAACCACGTCTCTCAATCTCATCTACACTAGTGCGTTCATTCTCTTGCAAAAATTTTGAAAATGCTGATGGAATGGATGAAATGATTTTATCTCTAATGATCAGATCTTCTAGTCTCTGATACTTTTTGTCAATTTTAGCTGCTGAAGTCCATTTGGTAAATATATCTCGGACTAAGCAGAGGTAATCAGAGAACGTTTGAGTCGGTTTTGGGCTCAACTTGCTGAATTGTTCTCTGTAACCTGCCTCATTTAACATAAAATGTGCCATAATCTTATATTTCAGATAATGGTAATCTTTTCTGAGGTCTTTGGGAATGGTCTCAATGACTTTAAGAGGTTCCCCTGATAAACTCCTCATATAAACAATATTCCATTCAGACAGTGGAACCTGGTAATGTTCCATTAAAGTTTCAAAATTTTGGGTAAAGGCTGCGATGCAGTCACCCGAGGTATAATTACGTACAATACCTTGATATTTCTTGTACTGGTTTTCTTTTTCCAGTCTCTCAGATTTCTTAGACTCTTTGTTAATGGCAGTCTCAGTATCCAGTTGTTTCATCTTTAATTGTAACTCTAGTTCTTCTCTCTTACTCTGAGCTGTTATTTCTGCCTTCTTTAATTCTGTTTCTCGTTCCATTTCTGCTTTCTTAAGTTCACTATCTAATTCAGCTTGTTTTGTCTTTGCAGCCATTTCTAATTCGGCTTGCTTTGTCTTTGCAGCCATTTCTAATTCGGCTTGCTTTGTCTTTGCAGCCAGTTCTAATTCGGTCTGTTTTGCTGCAGCTTCTGCCTGCTTTAAGGCTGTTTCTGCCTCTACTTGCTTGGCAGCCCTTTCAGCCTCTGCCTGCTTTAAAGCTCTTTCAGCTGCTCTTTCATCGCGTTCATTAGCTATCTCCTGTACTAGTAGGTATTCAGAGTATTTCTTTTCACTCCAATTTGTTAATTCATCACCTGTCAACTGTAATTTTATCCCCATATCGATGAAATCAAATAATGAAGACATGATGGACAATGTCAATGAAATACCAGCCACACAAAATATGTTATAAGTGGTTAGTAATGAACAATTTACAATTGACTTCTATTGACAATACGTGCCTAAAATTGCATCCTTAAAGTATATGAAAAGAAAAAATATACTCAAGTGCCCTGGATGCGGTGAAGAACGGTTGAAAATCGGGCTAGGAACTGTAGGGTCGCTACTTCGCAAACGCAAATGACCTCTACACGCAAGGGTTTCGGATGGTACGGAAAACCTGCTTTGTTTTTGGAGGAAAATAAATTAGCGTCTATTTGTTGGTGTGTGCCTGCTTGTCACTAAGTGTTGATTAGGTTTGTATGGCGTTGAGTGTAATTGTAGGTCGTAAGTTTGTCCGTCAACAATTTTTTTTTCCCCAAACACAAGTCACTTTCTTTCCCAATAATTTCTGCTTTCCACAACTCAATGCACAAAGACAATCTACATGTATCTCAACACTCTACAACATTGATGACACATCACTTACATCAAGATGACATTCAGTAAGGACATAGACATCAAGTTTACAAGATGGCGACAAGGTCACAATGGCGACAAGATCACAATGTCGACAAGGTCAAAACGGTGACAAGTTTCACAAATCACAAATGTTTTACACGCTTACAAGATCAAACAATATGTATGCACAGTACGTTTACAAATGGTCTTACACATGTTTAAACAATGAAGTAAATTATCAAAATGAGCCTTCCACGATCACATTTACATGTACTATAAAGTTTGACAAAAATTCTACGTTCACAAACTCTAGTTTTAAATCGTTAATCACATAAACACGTTCATTTCAAAGCTGGACCAATGCCACCACGTCCACACATGTCGTATTAAAATGGATTTGTGAGAAGAAACTGTCAGGGTCTTAAACTTGGCTCGCTAACCTAACACATGTGAGACAGTACAATTACAACGTGATTTGACGTAAGACTCAACGACACACCGTTCAATGGATTTATTCACAGATCAAATACATTACGATGATCACAAAAATATATACGTGATACTTCAATACACTTACATCCACAATACAGCTCACAAGTCTAACTCTCAAGATGTCCAGACACTCGACTTTCAAGCACAGAAAACCACACAACGCCTTTCTCTCATCATGCGTCCGTCCACGTCCGTGTCCCAGAGCTGTCTGCCGCTAGTTCGCAACTTGCCTCCCACCTGAGGTGGCTTCACGAGGCATGCGTGCGTCTTGCGTCGTCCTTGCCTGACCGCTGGTCGTTCGTCAGCCAGCAATCTTGCAGGCTGGTAACTACTACTCGCCTGGCGGCGTAACGAAGTTGCTGCATCCCTGCTGGGAGCTAAGTCGCCTGGCGGGCGTAACGATGTCACTGCATCACTGTACCCTTTCTGTTCGTCATATCTATCTTCGTAAAGAACCTAGCGTCTGTCAGTTCTGTCAGAAGATCGTCAGAGTTAGCCATTGGCTCAAGATCTAGAACAGTTATTTTATTGAGCTTTCGATAGTCGATACACAGTCTTATTGTATTGTCCTTTTTGCGTACTATGACCATTGGAGATGAGAGGTCTGATTGGGATCGTCTTATGATGTTGTTTTTCTCTAAGTTGATGATCTCCTGATGTAAATGTTCTTTATAATGCGTCGTCTTATAAAAGGTTTGATTTTCAGTGGCCGATTTTGGTTTCACTTTTTAATTAAAGAACAAGGAGAATGAGACAACATTTATATATGTAACCGTATTTCGCTCCTTGGCAATAATGTGCCTTGTCAAACAGCCTAGGCCTTCGTGTCTCTTCACAGATCGATCTCGGCTCTTGGTGTTCTGAATCAATTCTATTCATGACCTTTCTCCATGCCACGTCTTATTCCAACCAGCATCAGTTCTCCAGGTATTCCTCTGTCTCTTCTATGGCTGATATCTCTAGTCATCTCCATGTTCTCAAATACCCCTCTTCTCAGCACGTGACCACAGAACCCAGGTTGTCTCTTCCGTACAGTTGCACATCATGTTCTACTGTCATTAACCTCTTCCTGGCAATCATTGATAATAATTCCGGCAGTCCAAGGTATTCCATACATTCGTCTAAGAGACTAAACACCACTGACTACAAACGCTTCCTAATTTGTTCTTACATATTCCAGATTCACTGCCATACAGCAGAACATGCTCAAAATAACACGCTCCTTTTCTGACATTCAATAAAAGTGATTTATGACCCATTTTTCATCTTCTAAAATTCAGTATTTGCTCAGGCCTGTTCAGTTTTTAATATGTGATACGTATCTTCCATCCGATTTACCACCATATATTTGAATGTATTGACTTGGTTTTGACGCTTTTCCTTCTATTGTAAACATATTTTTCCTTCATATAACAATTGTTTATGCTTTCGTAACATTCAAGAAAAGTCCGTTTTAGCACTTTCTATTATTACAGTGTCCAAAGCATGTTGCAAATCTCTTGAGGTTTCAGAAACCAATACTGTGAGTTCTGTAGCATACAGATTGTTTATAATATAACCTCACACTCAAACTCCTGGTCTTTCTTTGATCTTTCCCATTTTTATTTTGCTATAGGAAGAGAGGTAATATGGTGACTTACTCCGTGCTTTTTCTTTTCATAATTTCCCACTTTATTCCTGTTGTCTATAATTGGTTCCAATAATTTTTTTTTTGTTTTAAATTATGAGATCTTTCTTGTCAGTTTTAATATCCTCCAACATTATTATCATTTCACCGAGTTTCAATTTATAAAATTATTTGATGTTACGTGTAAAGCACAAGTAAATGTCTAAATCTTTCTGTGTCCCAGTTGAACTCTCCACAATATGTATGTTACAATATGTGTTACTTTCCCTTCCACAAAGCCATACTGTTCTTCGTCAGTTTCTGTGCTTATGATCCTTCTTGCTCTTCACAATTTAAACCTGAGTAGAAGTTTGGTGACATAGTTTATTAGGTTCACTGTATGTTACTGTTCTCTTTCAATTGCTCCCGGTCTCTTAGGTAAAGCTATAAATCCCGATGTCAGCATATCACTGGCTATGTGCCCACTGTTGTGAGTATCATTCATCCACCCATCATCCATCATGTGCCATGCCGGTAAGCGTGGGCGGTCATGTTCTGCCATCTCACTCGATTCACCAGAGTCGCGGATCAGCTCTGTGTTCCTGTCTCGACCATGCCACGTGGCCAAGCCATCCAGGTATTTGATTCTAGGTCTTCCCCTTGGTCTCCTCCCCTCGATCTTGCCAGTTGTCACCAAGTTCCCCAATTCATTTCTTCTCATAACATGCCCAAAAAATGTTGACTGTCTACGTCTAATGTCTCTAATCAGTTTACGATCTTCATTTGTTTCTTGAAGGACTTGTTCGTTGGTTTTTCTATCTGTCCATGGTATTCTTTGCATTTTCCTCAGAAACCACATTTCCACAGCCATTAGCTGTTTTTCAGCTTGACTGCTTATTGTCCACGCTTCACATCCATACAAAAGTATAGGTTCTATGTAGCATCTCAACACTCTTTTTCTCGTTTCAATTGATATCTTTTTGTTGGTCAGTATGTTTTTCATCTTGCTAAAGGCTACCTTCGCAATGGCAATTCTTGTTCTAATCTCTTCAAGGCATCTCCCATCAGATGTTATGACTGTGCCGAGATAACAGTATCGATTCACTTGTTTAAGAATATGTCCATCTACTCGTATATCACATTGTGGTATTTCCTTCTTCCTAGTGACGACCATAATCTGTGTCTTTTTACAATTTAATTCTAACCCTAGTTGTTCACTGTGTGCAACAACCGCATCTACTAAATTTTGCAGGTCTTGTTCATTGTCTGCAATCAAGACTGTATCATCTGCATATCTAATGTTATTGATATATCGTCCCCCAATGTTGATTCCTTCCATATCTTCTATATTTCTAAATATATATTCACTGTATCGGGAAAAAAGATCTGGAGACTTTACACATCCCTGTCTCACACCTCTCTTAATAGGCTGATATTGACCTACATCATTATCAATTCTTATGGCAGCTTGTTGTTTCCAATATATGTTTTTTACAAGTCTAAGGTCCTTTCCATCAATTTGTAGATCTTCAAGCATCCTTATCATGTCAACATGTCTCACTTTATCGAAAGCCTGTGTGTAGTCAATAGAGCAAAGATATAGATCCTTGTTTACTTCTATAGAACGCTCAATTCATTCAACAGTTTCGTTAATATTTTTATATTAAATTATTCCAGCACGTCTTAATCTTCTATGATGATTTCATCTGGTCCAGCCATTTCTTTTCATTTCTTTATGTTTGAGTAGTAATAATGACTTCTTTGTGTAGAATATGTGGCCCTTCACAGTTAATTTCTCGTGTCAATTCAGTTCTTTTTCTGTCAGATAACTCTCACAAGTATTTGTTCCTTCTCTTTATCATAGCCACAGCACCTTCTTCCATTAATGCCTTTCATGTTTTTTATTTCATACATCAAGACTTTAAACTGATATTTCTGCCTGTTAAATATATAATCTTTCTGTTGATATGTTTGTAGCTTAAATATAGTTAAATTTAACTTTGTTGCACTGTTTTTTTAACCACTTTATTTTGCATGTATGCATTTATCGTTTATTTCTTTGTTTAACTTATCATATTCATCATTTTCTTTTCATGTTGTTCAGTTTTGCTCATCGACTTCAAGATGTATTCAATGATCCATTTTGTCTTAGCTTTTGTCTTATTTCCGGTAACATCTCTTAGCTTTTTTTTTTTTGGATTGATATATGTGTTGTGTTGAGTATATTATCATCACACTTTTGTCAAACCATCTTCTGCTAGAGCGGCGAGCTCATCAACACCACCAACGTTCACATTCGTCAACATCGTCACACCCCTTTTATAGCTAGAAAAAGATCTTTGACAGTCGAGGAGCTTCGATTGGTCTAAAAACCACTCTAAAACAGGCGAGAAACCAACATGGTTATTTTAGGCAAAGCGGGACACACAGCATATAACTATAAAACACTAACCTATTGACACTTTGAGGTTTGTCGCAGCTGTTGAGACCATTCGATCCCCATCATCACAAAGAGCGTCGTGAAACATGTGACAGTCTGTCAGACTACGATTACAGATGCGACATGGTGTACAGGGAACCTCTATCTGCAGAGATTCTTGTATGGGGTCTCTGAAGTAACCAGCCTTACAGCCAAACAAAGTTGGAGCGGTTCTGCTGCACGGTCTAGTGATGACCGCCTGGGTGAGATTATTCTCGGATAGTTCTTCACATGTTAAACAATCCTTATATGTGTGGCTGTGGTCAGACATGAAAGTCCCAGCTGGACAAGGGTAAGCACTCCTCACTGGATGTCCTAAAGAACTGTCCAGCTCCACACACAATTGGTCTCTCATTCGCACACAAATACACCATCAGGGGTCATAACTGCATCATGATTAGGTGGGCAGCAGACGGTATTATAGTACCCCTCACATGGTCGGGCGGGAAACGGACATTCAGTACACTTCTGACACTTGTCCTTCTGTCGTTCATTCCATGCTATACGTCTGTAGAATCCATCTGTACAGAGTATTACAGCATCGTGAGTCCTCTTGCAAGCACTGATCAATACTTCCACGTCAGGTTTTTTTATCCCCATACAGGGCTTACATTGTCTGAAGAAGTGATTCTCCTCGGCAATGAAAGTTCCATGGGGACAAGGAAGACAGACGTCATGACCTACTCTGGGAGTGTGGAGTCTTTCTCCGCTTGAGCAGTGTGTCTCGTAAGTTTCAACAGGGAAGAAGAGAAACAGGAATAGGAAAGCAACATCGAAAGTATTCTCCATTCTCTAAATGTTCCCAAATCGACCTTCTCATATCAGCTTTATTATCTGATGGTTCTGAAAATAGAATAAAAAACATCTTAGAAAAAGTACTACAATCGATAAGATAGGAAATACATAACCATACTGTCTACGTGATTGAGCTGTGGCAGATCGATATGTCCTTCATGACCTTGATTTATTCCTTGATGATGTCCTTTAGTGACCAGTGGCCAGCGTTTCAATACAGTATGTGTGTATATCTGTTCGAAATAAAATATTGTGGTATGTGTGTCCTCTCCAGTGGCAACAACTAATTTCCATGCAAACATTTAAAAAAAAAAAAAAAACCACGCCTCGGTCTCTGGCCATGTTTGGAATACGATCGTAGTATGGAACTTGTGGCTGGACTTTCGTGGCCTGGTATACTAACAAGGAAAATAATCCAATCATGTCATTTTGTAGGGCTGAATACAGGATATTTTGCTACGGTAGTTGCCCTGCACTAACCATTACACCACCACCACTAAGATAATAATCTAGATGACTTGGAGGACTGGGGGGGGGGGGGGGGGTGAGTTCATTCGGGAAATAAACGCATGCCTGATCAGAGACAGGTCATGGTTTAGTGTGACGGAGCATGATTGATCATGTTTATCGGCAAGGCACATTATAATGATAGTTATGGACATAGGACATATCTATTCACAATTTGTATCTACCTGTGAACTTTAAGATATGGTCTAAATTTGCAACACTACTAAACATCCTGAGCACCAAACTCCTGTGGATACAATTCGACCACTAGGGAGCAAACTATGCACCAATTACCGAAAAATTGCACTAATAAATTATGTTAGCATAATCCTTTTGCGAATCATCATGAATACGATCAAATTCAAACCAAAACATGAAATACGCGAAGTACAGGAAAGTTTTAGACAATACAGAGGAACTAGGGGCCATATCCTCAACATGAAAACCATCTTTGAGAACAATGTAGATCTTTATACTTGCTACATAGACTACAGTGAGATCTTCGACTTTGTTCTACAGCAAAAATTGTTGAACGTCATGAGTGATATAAGGTTTCCAACAGAACTGATCCAAAACAACGTATTCCCCTGGTAAATGTAAACATAGACGCCATAAATTAAACAGTGTGCGATTTCATGTCTGGTATAATGCTATGCGTCTCGTCAGGTGCATTCTGCAAAGTTATATGCCATGTTATGTGAAAAAACATCATGACACTTTTAATGAAATACGATGTACACATTTGCGCAATTTTAGCGAAGTTGTGCATCATTTTTCAGCCCAAAGTATCATACATTTAATTAAATATGTTAATTTTAAATTTAATTAAATAATAAACAATCACTATGGATCTTTCCTCCGAAGTCGGAGAGTGTCTGCCGGCACGGCGAGGAACCACCAGTCTGCACACCAATAAGCCAGACATGGGACGACGGATATTCACGCAAACCTCAGGTCCTGTATGACATCATACTGATGTTGGACAACAGGATGTCTTAATCCGACATACAGGACTTCGCGCTGGAGTTCACAGCCAGCGAACGCAAGCAAGCAAGCATGTATCTAATATGTCCCAAGGGAAGGGAAAAGATGCTGTGTTTTACTTGTGGATACAGTTGCTGGGAGATCCGTGTGGTCGCTGAAATAGCATGAGAAATACAGTCATGGCATTGATTGACCCCCACAGAGGTCAGAGGACACTTTCGGCAACATAACAACTGACAGAAGGTCATTTTCCAAGTCTCCAAAATTATTTCTTATTTATTGAAGGATAATTTTTTTTTCTTTTCCGCGTTTCCATCCTGTTTCAGGATATTGAGGTCAACATCAGCATCTCTCAGCTGTATGTTGATTCCTAGGCTAGATTACGCTCATCAGCACGCCACTACTTTCTGAGTGACCGGCTCCATACTCTCATAAGTCACTGGCGCGAATCGAACCGCTTCCAATTCTCGTGCGCTCACGTCAACCACGAGAGTATTCGGTGTTACGGAGAAATATGCTAACCTCTCGACCAGGGAGACCGGCGAAGGATAAATAGTGTATAAAAAATAGATGTAAAACCTAGCACACAATATAACGGCAGCTAATGATGTGATCCGAGTAGCGGGGTACGGGTATCCCCTATCAAAGGAGAGATAAGGTGCCTTCTTTCCCTCCGCTAGCCTACGGAACACCCTTGGGCAAGATGTAGTACCCGTTTAGCCGCCCCCCCCCCCCCCCCCCGATTAGGGTAACGTGAAGCCATGGGAGCAGTTGGTGGATTGTACTTGGGAGCAGCCGATAGATAGTTGTTGGTTATGGTTTCAAGTCAGTGACGGTGGGCAGGGGATCTCTCAATAGAGACAATGGCTACGGCTATCCGATCAGTATGGTCACTGCCAGGTAGGAAGAATGGTAGACTTCCCTCCTTATTGATTCCCGGGCAGAGGAGGCTCGTCAGCCTTGGTTGGTATCTATCTGAGAGAGGGAACTCTAAATCTCAAACCTCCGCTGCCTTGTGGGTATACCTATATGGGAAAGTCTTCGGGAGTAAACCCTGAGGACAAATCCGGATATGGGAGTCCCTAAGGCAGTTCGATGCTGTAAACAACATAGTTCTGGCAACTCCTGCGACGGCACCGATGCCAAGATGCATTGGCTATTGCCTTTCCCTTGGTCAACATCGGCGACGTGAAGATGGGGGAACTTGCTACTGGGCAACAGCTGGTTCTCCAATTTCCATTGCCCAGGCTTGTGCCCTGACGAGGTCCCTTCAGCACCGCGTAAAGCGGTGACACAACACGGGAAGCAGCATTTACCTGTTATAAGTCTTAATGCTCGATTGGCGTAGAGCAAGGCGCCAGGGGCTACTTCCGACGGTGGGACAGATCAGCGTATCTCATTAGACAACTACCGCCCGCCTAAGCTAGGCATCCCCCAGTCAATAAAGTGTTGTCTCGCCATGGTTCATCTGCTCCTGAGGGTGTGTGGAGCTTAGGGGGAAAATCCTGACACATGGACCGCAATCTATACACCTAGCAGCAACCCAAAAAAAATCGGTCCTAAGACAGGGAACATGGAATGTAAGAAACATTACCCCTGGCATCTCTGACGATCTAAATGAGATTGTGGATGCCCGGAAAACTGCAGTGATAAACAACGAACTACTCAGCTTGGGGATAGACATTGCCGCCCTGCAAGAGACCATACTCCAAGAATCTGGAAACATCAAGGAGAGGGCATCCGCAATCTCATTTAGATCGTCTAAGACGCCAGGGGTCATGGTTCTTACGTTCCATGTTCCCAGCTTTAGGGCCGGTTGTTTTGTTTTTTTCTTGTTGCTAGGTGTATAGGGAGAGTTGAACTCCTTCCATATGAGATGTCTGAGACGTATCCTGGGCATATCATGGAAAGACCACATAACAAACAAACATGTGCTTGAAAGGGCAGATATTACCACAGTGGACTCCCTTATCAAGCAGAGACGCCTCCGGTGGCTAGGCCACGTATCTCGAATGGAGGATGAACGTATTCCCAAAGATCTCCTTTACGGAGAACTAGCCACAGGAAAAAGGCCAACCGGAAGACTCCAAAAGCGATATATGGATGTGTGTAAACAAGATATGAAAACCCTTGACATAGATCCAGAAACGTAGGAAAGAGTTGCAACAGACAGATGTTCCTGGAGAAGAGATGTACGAAACGGACTGGTGCTCTTTGAGCGCAATCTGATCCAACAAACTGAGGATAGGTGGCACAGGCTTAAAAAGCAGTCACTTACTGCGGGACCTGCCTCGTCTTACAGATGTGGAAACTGTGACAGGGATTGTCACTCTCTCATTGGACTATACAGTCACCAACGGTGCTGCCAGGTACCTCCCCTGCGGCACAACTCTATAGTCCTCCAGGACTTAAAGAGACATACTACTACTACTATTGATGTGAGTGAGTTCCCTTGGAGCAAGATGGTGAGACATTTTTTCGTCCCGTAAAATGGAACGTGTTTTTTCTGAAATGTTTATGGATTAAGTGTCTTTTTCGTGGTGAAATGGAGTTCGGACTGTGAAACGGAGTTCGTACACGCGCGCCCGGACTCCCTTTGTCGTATCATCGGCGCCCGGTGGCCATAGTTAAGCCTAACATGACGACCAGACGAACGACAAGGACACCGCGTGGTAAGAGAGCAGGCGCGCGCAAAAGACGGTTAAAATGTGACAGACTGGGCATCGGACACGTTCGAGTACTGTACTGGAACTGTGCGTCATTTAGTCAACGCCGACCAATTCTTGAAAAACTACTCTACGGAAACGATATTGTAGTCTTACAAGAAATACAGCTCGGCGATGGAACGGTCAATGTTGCGGGATTTCAGGGCTTCTTTAACAGGCGGCACCTCGTACAGGCCATTCTGGTTCGCGACAACATACTGGTGTCTGAGATCGATATGTCCGCCTGGAACAGTGATGCCCTGCAAGTGCAGGCATTAAGAATAATGACGCAAGTGCAGTTTGTAATCGTGAACATATATGCGCGAAATGGGAAGGTCGACGTGCGACAATAGCAGAGTTTGTTCGATATGGATGAAAGGCATATCATATACTGTGGGGGCTTCAATGGGGGAATTGCATCACCAATAGACAGGGAGAAGATCTGGAGGACACTCTAGCATCTGCTGCCCTAGTCTGTCTGGATGATGGGAAGGTCACTAGAATAGCCACTCGACCAGAAGACTCTGACAGCGTCATTGACTTGGCTCTGGTGTCGCCCACCATCGCACGAAGGTGCCGGTGGGGCACACTGAGATACCACGATAGTGACCACTGCCCTTGTATCATCCTGATCGAGAAAGACAGGGCCAGGAGTCAAGGAAACAAGACATATGCATTCCTGTACGACAACACTGCTCAAGACGCCATAAGCAAGATCAGAAGAAGAAAACTAACTTCCTCCCGTATGAGAAAAGACAGATGGTTGCAGCCACCATGGTGGAATGGAGAGGTCGACAAGGCATGGCTGGGAAAGAAGCTGGCTGTCAAAGACTGGCAAAAAGCCAGAAAGTCTAACATGCCACAGGTTGAGTTGGCGGACCTGAAGACTGAGGTCCATAGGTCGATGACTTTATTCAAATCCTGCGCCAAACAGGCCAAGGCCGAGAAATGGGACGAGTTCTGCAGAAAGGTGTGCTCCGAGGTATCTCTTACGACATTCTGGCGCCTCCATAAGAGCATGAACGGTGCTGCACAACGTAGGGGTATTCCAGACTTTCAAGGCATAAACCTCACATGGAAAAAGTCGGATACTGATAAAGGTAAGGCCCTTCTTGCACACTACATAGAGCAGACTGACCAGAAAGACGAGCCCGCCAGACAAAGGACCACAACGACACTCTCTCAGCTGTGCAAGGGGGTCGGGACAGACGAAGAATGCATAATCACACCCGAGACAATACGTGCGACGCTCAAGTAATCACCTAGCACCGCTCCAGGCCCAGACGGCATCCGATATGGTGACCTACTGGTGATATCAGATGATAACATGGAAGAACTAGCCAGAGAATTCAACACCAGTATTCAGAGGGGTCAGATCAAAGAGGAATGGCTACACAGCTACTTGCTGCCGCTACCACAACCGAACAAAGACTATTCCAAGATAAGCGGCTACGGAATCATTACGAAGATACTGCAGAACACTGCAGGCAAGCTACTGGAGAAATTGTAACACACAGACTTTCTTGTGACTTGGGAACAACTCGGCTGCTTTCCGCCCATACTTGGAGGATACAGACGTAACAAAGAGTCATGGCTGAATGCGGCGGTCTTTGCTCAAGATGTCTACGAAGGATTTCAGGTCAGAGAAGAGACATGTGCGGCAGCCATAGACCTAGAGGATGCATACAATAGAGTATCCTTCGAGCACTTGATGCAAACCCTCCTCAGAATGAAAGTGCACCCTCACCTTGTACGATGGATATCTGCAGTTCTGCTCCAAAGGAAGGTGGTGCTAAGATGCGGGAGTTGGTCTTCTGAGCCAATAACTATACGCCCAGGATTGCCACAGGGTTCACCACTGTCACCAGTACTATTCAACGTGTACACGGTGACGAATAAAACAGTGACTCAAGAAGTGGCAAAAAGTGTTGACTTAACGATGACCATAGAATTAACACTAAGATTTGACAATAGAAATAACACTTAGAAATGACAATAGAATTGACACTTAGAAGTGACCATAGAACTAACACTAAGAAGTGAGAATAGAAATAACACTTAGAAGTGACAATAGAATTAACACTTAGCAGTGACAATAGAATTAACACTTTGAGGTGACCATAATTAGATTCAACACTTAATGGTGACCATAGATGTTAGGCTGGAAGTGACATGAGAAGTGATATTACAAATGTCATGAGAAATGACATGAGAAATGACATTACAGATGTCAGTTCAGTTATCAGTATCAGTTGGGGTATCTTCATTGCACTCCGGACATGTCCATAGGTGCTCAGATCCTCCCCCAGCATATGCATCAGCGTCCGGTGGCTAATAGTGCCAGTTCTGTGTTGGTTGACGAGGCGCCTTGTTTTCCCGATGTACCTCTCGCGTCTGGCTGTGCCGATTCTTACTCCCAAGTCTTTCATCCTGGACAGCGATGTGGATTCACTGACGTCAAAGTCCTCTGTTCTCGCCATATCTTTGAAGGACGTTAATAACATCGGCACGATCCATGGGCTGGCCATCTACCGGGGGTGCAGAGCCAGCCAATTTGTCAGCTCGTTCATTTTCCTCGACTCCCGCATGTCCCGGGACGAAGATGAAGGTTACTTTACGGACAACAGACTTCCGCAGCGACTTCAGTCCACTGTCTACGTACAGATCCAGCTTCGACCTTCTGAATCATGCTCATTGAATCACTTAGTACACACACGTTGGTATAATGCTGTGATTCCAGCCATATGAAAGCCTGTGTAACTGCCATCACCTCCATCGTCATGCTGCTCGTGGTCATAGAGTGGGCACCACTGGATTCTTGAACGGTTCGGCCCGCTGAACGGGCTGTAAATGCCCACGCACTTCTCTGCTGCTTTACAACAGATCCATCTGTATAGATGAGCACTTCGGGGCTATCTGAGTGTTCATAGATGAGCGCGTTAACCTCTGCATTGACAGCGGCAGGGTTCTGCTCTCTGCACCGTCTGTCGAGTGTGATAATGCAGGAGAAAGTGCACTTAAAAGCTGGAGGCACCGGCACCCATTCCTTGCCGGGGTTGATACTGGTAAGACTGCAGACCTGTCTGACGACATCTTCCGCCCGACCCATCCATGATTTGCCCTCTTTAGCCTGTCACCCTTTTCTCTGAATATAGCGTCATGCAGAGGGTGCTGCTCATCTGCACTTATTTTTAAGTATGCACGAGCTCTCCAGATCTTGATCCTGTGTTCCATTGTCGGGAAGTCAAGGAGGTATCTCATTGCTACACAGCTGGTGTCTCTCGTGCAGCCCAAAATGATGCGCATGGCTTCGTTTTGTACCTTTTCAAGTCTTCCAATCTGTGTAGGGCTGACAGTGAGGATGGCCAGGGCATACTCGATGCGTGAAAGCACCAGTCCTTGGAACAGAAGTATTAGCAGTCTTTGCTCGATATTGGCAGTCGCCATGACTCTCATTGCTGACAAACCTTTTCGAGCTTTCGTTATGACATAATCGACATGGTCTCTGAAGGACAGGCTACGATCAAGCCTCACGCCAAGATATGTCATCGACTTGGGTTCTACTCAAAATGCTCCCATCCATTCTTACCTGCCGGCAGGTCTGTTTTCACAATATGGTTGTTTAGGGAGAACCATGTAACCGATGCCTTTGCAGGGTTGACAAGGGCGCCGGCATCAGCACACCATGAGGAAATTCGATCTAGTTCGCCCTGCATATCATTGGCAACCGCCTGTCTGTCTCGACCCTGTCGATACACGAGTGTCGTCAGCAAATGACAGAGTCCTACCCCTCCCGTCCAACTGTTGTTCAGTGATCGGCACCGTATACACGTTGAATAGTATTGGTGACAGTGGTGAACCCTGCGGCAATCCTGGACATATCGTTATCGGCTCAGAAGACCAACTCCCGCATCTTAGCACCACCTTCCTTTGGAGCAGAACTGCAGCTATCCATCGTACAAGGTGAGGGTGCACTTTCAGTCTGAGGAGGGTTTGCATCAAGTGCTCGAAAGATACTCTGTTATATGCGTCCTCTAAGTCTATGGCGGCCGCACATGTCTCTTCTCTGACCTGAAATCCTTCGTAAACATCTTGAGCAAAGACCGCCGCATTCAGCCATGACGCTTTGTTACGTCTGTATCTTCCAAGTGTGAGCGGGAAGCAGCCGAGTTGTTCCAAGTATTACAGATGTCATTACAGATGACACTAGCATTGACCATTAAATGTGACCATTTAATTTAAATTAGAAGTGACCATTAAAAGTGACCATTATAAATGACCATTAGAAGTGGCCATGAAAGTGACAGGGGAAGTAACTTAGTAAGTGAATCAACGTCTTGTTGTCCCATATCGATAAGCGTGGTCTGCCTTGATATGAGATATCACGCGATCACTAGAGTCCGGGATTAGGCCTGTGTTCTTGTCTCGGCTATGAGACCAGGCCAACCATGATATTTTATGTATCTTTAAGGAAGGTAGTTTGCCATTGCTTTCCTTCTTGGCCGTAACAATACTGGTCGGTGATCTTAGCCATTATCTCTGTAAATAGATCGCCTGCCTACCGCCGTCAAACATGAAACCACAATGAACTCTATCTGTTGGCTTACCCAAAGGTGTCCCACAGGTTAGAGGAGGTAAGGAGGCACCTTACTTCTTCCTTGATGGAGGATACCCTTAGCCTGCTACCCGAATCAAGGACCTGTAGATATGAAATAGAAGTGACATTAGAAGTGACATAAGAAGTGACATATGATGTGGAGAGTAGAAAAGACATTAGACGCAAGTATAGAAGTGACCTTACATAAGTACCGCCATTTGGTCAACTCTGTCTCCAAACATTAATAAAACGTAAAGGACTCTTTACGGGCCATGGGGCGTAGTGAGTATATGGTGCTAGGCCCACATTTTAGACCACTCGGTACTGGATGGAAAATATTGTGAATATCATAGTCGTCGCCTTTATTTCCCATTAACTGTCCTTGTACACACTGTTAAACTGGTTCGACCAGAGAATCCAGGTAAAGAAGAAACATCACCGTCTTTTGGGGAACTCGAAACGTGCCACTGATCCAGCAGGCACATATACCAGCCAATGTGCTGCCACGCTCCAACAGACACATGAACCAGCCAATGTGCTACCACTGATACAAAAGACACATGTACCAGCCAATGTGCTACCACTGATACAACAGACACATGTACCAGCCAATGTGCTACCACTGATACAACAGACACATGTACCAGCCAATGTGCTACCACTAATACAACAGACACATGTACCAGCCAGCTATCACTAATACAACAGACACATGTACCAGCCAGCTACCACTGATACAACAGACAAATGAACCAGCCAATGTGCTACCACTGATACAATAGACACATGTACCAGCCAATGTGCTACCACTGATACAACATACACATGTACCAGCCAGCTACCACTGATACAACAGACACATGTACCAGCCAATGTGCTACCACTTATACAACAGACACATGTACAAGCCAGCTACCACTGATGCAACAGACAATAAGAAGTGACATATGATGTGGAGAGTAGAAAAGACATTAGACGCAAGTATAGAAGTGACCTTACATAAGTACCGCCATTTGGTCAACTCTGTCTCCAAACATTAATAAAACGTAAAGGACTCTTTACGGGCCATGGGGCGTAGTGAGTATATGGTGCTAGGCCCAACATGGGAAACATACACATGTACCAGCCAATGTGCTACCACTGATACAACAGACACATGTACCAGCCAATGTACTACCACTGATACAACAGACACATGTACCAGCCAGCTACCACTGATACAACAGACACATGTACCAGCCAATGTAGCTACCACTGATACAACAGACACATGTACCAGCCAATGTGCTACCACTGATACAACAGACACATGTACCAGCCAATGTACTACCACTGATACAACAGACACATGTACCAGCCAACTTACCACCACTGATACAACAGACACATGTACCAGCCAACTTACTACCACTGATCCAACAGACACATGTACCAGGAATGTGCTACCACTGATACAACAGACACATGTACCAGTCAATGTGCTACCACTGATACAACAGACACATGTACCAGTCAATGTACTACCACTGATACAACAGACACATGTACCAGCCAACTTACTACCACTGATACAACAGACACATGTACCAGCCAATGTACAACCACTAATACAACAGACACATGTACCAGCCAACTTACTACCACTGATACAACAGACACATGTACCAGTCAATGTCCTACCACTGATACAACAGACACATGTACCAGCCAATTTACTACCACTGATACAACAGACACATGTACCAGCCAACTTACTACCACTGATACAACAGACACATGTACCAGTCAATGTGCTACCACTGATACAAAAGACACATGTACCAGCCAACTTACTACCACTGATACAACAGACACATGTACCAGCCAATGTGCTACCATTGATACAACAGACAAATGTACCAGCCAATGTGCTACCACTGATACAACAGACACATGTACCAGCCAACTTACTACCACTGATACAACAGACACATGTACCAGTCAATGTCCTACCACTGATACAACAGACACATGTACCAGCCAATTTACTACCCACTGATACAACAGTACCCATGTACCTATGCCAACTCTCCCACATGATACAACAGACCATGAGCCATCCATGTGCTACCAGCTGATACAAAAGTACCCATGTACCAGCACACTTTAACTACATACTGATCCAACAGACACATGTACCAACATGTA
>JACEFZ010000772.1:0-10272 GCA_014155875.1 Cepaea nemoralis
CCACCTTCCAGCATACACTGATTAAAATTGATCACGATGTATTATATTACTTTATTTTATCACCTTTCCTAGATATATAGATATATTTTATCACCTTTTATATATATATATATATGACTGGCACCTTGCCGTCTTGACAGACGATAGTTTGTATAATGGAGTTACACCGCTCCATAACACAAAGCCTGGGCTGAATTGAGAGACCATGTGTTGTCCATACAGCATGATCCCTCTCTCGGCCTGTCTAGTTTACTCCAGAGGAAAGATAACACCAATACGTCTGTAACAAGACAAGCTGCACAAGTTGTCGGATCAGCAAAGCAATGCTCTAACTGTCCGCCTGTCGGAGCTTCGATGCTAGACCAGTTGCCAACCCAGGGCTTAGGGCCTGGTCTGCTCTGCCATGACATTTAGTTTTTAGGTTGCATTTCCTCGCACTGGGATACGGCTTGTGCCCTCCTAGTTCCGCTCCTCCGCCAGAAGCCGTTGGCACAATGTGGGGTGTCGTGTTTGGTAAGCGTCGCCCAACATCTGGCGCTAACAGACGCAGGTAGTCAGTGTTGCCATCTCCTTTTGATGAAAAAGCACCAATATCGACCCAAAAAAGCACCCAAAAGCACCAAAACTGTTTGGAATGCACCAATAAAAACGTACCAACGGTTTTTATTACAAATGTAACAAGGTAGCACATTATAATTTATTATTATCACTGAATATTAGAATGAAGTTTATTCCAGATCTGCCAAATCCCAGTCAGACAACTCCTCTTCAGTTTCTGTAGCTATTTCCTGCTGTGTTTGCTCCTGCGATGATGATGATGACGATGATCATTGAAAGAAACGTGTATATGCCTCCTGTGATACAATTTTATCGTAGGTTGTATCGTTATCCTTAGGTAGTTTATAATCGTTTTGATGAAAAAGCACCAAAATCGACCCCAAAATGCACCAAAATGTTTTTTGAAAAGCACCGAAAATAAACACCAACGGTTTTTATTACAAATGTAACAAGGTAGCACATTATAATCAAGCCGGTCTCCGTGGCAAAGGAATTACGAATGCGATTCGTAATCCCGTATACCGTATTCGAAACACAGCGGTGCTGGTTTTTTTTTTTTTTTTTTTGAAAAAGGTATAGGTGCCGGTCGTTCAGAAAGCAATAGCAAACTACTTGCCCAGGAATCACGAACAGCCAACATGCTGAAGTTGACTGCAACGTCCTGTGAAGGACATGCAACTAAATTTTTTCTGGCCGAGGAGTTAACGTCGTTCTCCGTAATCCCGTATATTCTTGCGTGTAACGTAACCTGCGCGAGAATCGGTAGCGGCTCTCGCCGCGTTGGTAGCTTACTTGGTGTGTGAGCCAGCATTTGCCATATCTTTTCATTCTATATCTGATAGTCAAAACAACTGTCAAACTCTTGATGCTCAGTCTGTTCCGCAATTTTGATTTTATAACTCCCATCTGGCTGAAAATAGGCTCCACGTCCGCATTAGAATGAGGTAAAATGAGCACAGTTAAAGCTAAATCTGTAAAATCTTGGAAAGGATTTTCACCAGTGGCACCCCTGTTTGAGGCTATTTCTGCCCACAGTCCAAGTGTGTCAGAGGTCTGTGTCCACTATGATGAAGTTTTCTCCACTTGAAATCGATGGGGGTGAGAGTAGCTGCATCTTCTACAAACATTTTAGGAAGATCCAATATACATGGCTTCATTGGCTGTAGACATTCACTTCCACTAAGACATGACATGGACTGCAACACTCGAACGTTATCCGGCAAACGTTAACGCAGCTGTGTCAACAGCTCTATTAAAAACTGTGTGCACCTTCCACGAATTCGGGGGCTGCCCAGCTTGAGGCGGGCGGTAGCTGATCAGTGACACCTGTAGGTGTCTCCCACCGTCAGAGGCAAAGCGTGGCACCCCATGTCTACGCCAACTGACAAGGACTTATAACCCGTAACAGTTGCCTCTCGCTTTGATTCCGAGACCGGTTAAGACCAGGGATGGAGTTATTGCCTCTCCATAGCACAAAGCCTGGGCTAAAATAAAGAAACCATGTGTTGCCCATGCAGCATGATCCCTCTCTCGGCCTGCCTAGTTCACTCCAGAGGAAAGTTAACACCTATACATCTGGAACAAGACAAGCTGCAGAAGCTGCCGGATCAGCAAAGCAATGCTCTAACTGTCCGCCTGTCGGAGCTTCGATCCTAGACCAGCTGCCAACCAAGGCTTAGGGCCTGGTCTGCCCTGCCATGACTTATTTTATCTTTGGGTTGCATTTCCTCGCACCAGGATAAGGCTAGTACCCTCCCAATTGCGCTCTTCCGCCCGAAGCCGTTGGCACAATGTGGGGTGTCGGGTTTGGTAAGCGCCGCCCAACAATCGGCGCTGACAGAAAGCAGGTAGTACCGTCTACTGTCATACGGTAGCTCAGTCATATCTGACTAAGACCTGACCTGATATATATATATGCCGGTCTCTCTGGCTGAGGGGTTACAACACTTTCTCCGTAATCCCGTTTGTCCACGCAGAGTCTCGTAGCGGGAGCGAGCTGGGAGGGTTCGTCCTCCGCTGGTGACTTGCGGACACTGAGCCAGGCCGCTCAGAAAGCAATGGCAAACTACTGAGCGTAATCTTGCAAGAAATCAACAGACAGCTGAAAGATGCTGCTGTGTGACGAGCGATGTCCTGTAAAGGATATGCGAATAAATATATATATATATATATATATGCTCCCCCGATGTGTCTCCACCTTGCCGTGGTGGGGGAGCTTGCGTGTCCCATCGACCCCATGTGCTTGCCGATGGGTGAAAAACTACATATCGGACAGCATATGGGATAGGGACCAGACTAAGAGAGACACAACCTGCTGCTCTGCAGGTGAGACTGAGGATAGCAGTCCAAAATTTATATCAGGCGCACAAAGGCAGAATTCTTGGTCCGGACAAAACACTAAAGGCTCCCTGTCGAGGGCTGTGGCTGAACGCCTCTAAGCCACAAACCCTCGAACCTGAGAGCCGGGCCGATAGCCACCTCTTGAAAAATAAAGGCGTGATACTGAGCAAGCTACATGCTCAGGTCGGATAGAAGTTCTAAGGCTCTCAGCTGGGGGATATGAGAGATTCCCGGATGAGAGGCCAGGCCGTTTCTCGTTCACCGCTGCACGAAGGTAAGGTGCTGATCCGGCAGCACAAGTAGCCTACCTCGTGAGCGAGTACAAAAAGTCAAAGTGCCCCAGTCGAAGAAAGTGGCTGCGAAAACTGTATCAAACTCATAGAGAGTGTAGACAAAAGTGGAAGAAGGTCTCAATGCCGCAAAATGGAACGCACGGCGAGCGAACCTATTGCGTGGTCCGAAGTCAAAAGCGTGGGTGTCGCTAGCAGTCTGACCGTCCCTGGTGTGTGCCTGAGCGATCAGTGGCAAACGAGTTGCCCAACACATGGAAGTGAGGAACTAAAGCAGCCATGAGCAGGACGTGGCACCTCCTCGGGTGAGCCCAGTCACAGAGCAATATGTGCCGGCTCTGCAATTATGGAAGCCCCCTTGGATAGCGAGGGAATGCTCATGGTCTGCCCCTGCCTTCCCTTGAGGGCCGACCACGATGTCGTTCATCGTTCTATCTTGACCAGCTGAGATGTTAGCGACATCTTAACAGTCCAACGTGCCTCGAAACCAGAGGATGGCTAACCTCATTAAAAATGCCCGCTGGAAGTCGGAAGTGTCGTCCTACGGGTGGCAAACTAAAAATTGACACTACGCATTTACGTCCGAGTGAAATGTCTCGTCCGAATGTCTCTCGTGCTAGGAACAGCTCTGACTACCTAGTTTCCGAATGCCGCTCTTGTTCGGAACAGCTCTGACTAGGTAGTTTCCGAATGTCCGACGTGTCTGGAACAGCTCTGACGGACACAACGACAAGCACATGTCCGAAAAACTCGCTTAGTGGATACTGACTGCAGACCAGCTTGGTTTGTGCAGGAAAGGCTCGGGGTGAACGAAATGCCCAATATATTGAAGTGAGGATTTAAAGCAGCCATGAGCAGGACGTGACGATTCCCTCTGTGTGCCCAGTACCAGGGCGCTATGTGCCGGCCCTGCAATTATGGAAGCCACCCAGGATGGCGGAAAATGCTATGGACTGTCCCTGCCTTCATTTGAGGGATGACCGTGCAGTCTCCGACTCTTCCAACTTTACCAGCTGGGAGGTGGACAGTACCACAAAAGTGAGAGTCTCCCAGGAATGCTAACCTGGTCAAAAATGCACGCTAAAAGCCGGATGTGTTGGCCTAAGGGTTTCGATCCAAGGGTGCCTAACTAGACACACCGCAATCACATCTGAAAAAACACTCCGGATGAACGCAAAGAAGAAGATATATATATATATATATATATATCTTCTTCTTTGCGTTCATCCGGAGTGTTTTTTCAGATGTGATTGCGGTGTGTCTAGTTAGGCACCCTTGGATCGAAACCCTTAGGCCAACACATCCGGCTTTTAGCGTGCATTTTTGACCAGGTTAGCATTCCTGGGAGACTCTCACTTTTGTGGTACTGTCCACCTCCCAGCTGGTAAAGTTGGAAGAGTCGGAGACTGCACGGTCATCCCTCAAATGAAGGCAGGGACAGTCCATAGCATTTTCCGCCATCCTGGGTGGCTTCCATAATTGCAGGGCCGGCACATAGCGCCCTGGTACTGGGCACACAGAGGGAATCGTCACGTCCTGCTCATGGCTGCTTTAAATCCTCACTTCAATATATTGGGCATTTCGTTCACCCCGAGCCTTTCCTGCACAAACCAAGCTGGTCTGCAGTCAGTTTCCACTAAGCGAGTTTTTCGGACATGTGCTTGTCGTTGTGTCCGTCAGAGCTGTTCCAGACACGTCGGACATTCGGAAACTACCTAGTCAGAGCTGTTCCGAACAAGAGCGGCATTCGGAAACTAGGTAGTCAGAGCTGTTCCTAGCACGAGAGACATTCGGACGAGACATTTCACTCGGACGTAAATGCGTAGTGTCAATTTTTAGTTTGCCACCCGTAGGACGACACTTCCGACTTCCAGCGGGCATTTTTTAATGAGGTTAGCCATCCTCTGGTTTCGAGGCACGTTGGACTGTTTAAGATGTCGCTAACATCTCAGCTGGTCAAGATAGAACGATGAACGACATCGTGGTCGGCCCTCAAGGGAAGGCAGGGGCAGACCATGAGCATTCCCTCGCTATCCAAGGGGGCTTCCATAATTGCAGAGCCGGCACATATTGCTCTGTGACTGGGCTCACCCGAGGAGGTGCCACGTCCTGCTCATGGCTGCTTTAGTTCCTCACTTCCATGTGTTGGGCAACTCGTTTGCCACTGATCGCTCAGGCACACACCAGGGACGGTCAGACTGCTAGCGACACCCACGCTTTTGACTTCGGACCACGCAATAGGTTCGCTCGCCGTGCGTTCCATTTGCGGCATTGAGACCTTCTTCCACTTTTGTCTACACTCTCTATGAGTTTGATACAGTTTTCGCAGCCACTTTCTTCGACTGGGGCACTTTGACTTTTTGTACTCGCTCACGAGGTAGGCTACTTGTGCTGCCGGATCAGCACCTTACCTTCGTGCAGCGGTGAACGAGAAACGGCCTGGCCTCTCATCCGGGAATCTCTCATATCCCCCAGCTGAGAGCCTTAGAACTTCTATCCGACCTGAGCATGCAGCTTGCTCAGTATCACGCCTTTATTTTTCAAGAGGTGGCTATCGGCCCGGCTCTCAGGTTCGAGGGTTTGTGGCTTAGAGGCGTTCAGCCACAGCCCTCGACAGGGAGCCTTTAGTGTTTTGTCCGGACCAAGAATTCTGCCTTTGTGCGCCTGATATAAATTTTGGACTGCTATCCTCAGTCTCACCTGCAGAGCAGCAGGTTGTGTCTCTCTTAGTCTGGTCCCTATCCCATATGCTGTCCGATATGTAGTTTTTCACCCATCGGCAAGCACATGGGGTCGATGGGACACGCAAGCTCCCCCACCACGGCAAGGTGGAGACACATCGGGGGAGCATATATATATATATATATATTTATTCGCATATCCTTTACAGGACATCGCTGTCAACAGCAGCATCTTTCAGCTGTCTGTTGATTTCTTGGCAAGATTACGCTCAGTAGTTTGCCATTGCTTTCTGAGCGGCTGGCTCAGTGTCCCGCAAGTCACCAGCGGAGGACGAACCACTCCCAGCTCGCTCCCGCTACGAGACTCTGCGTGACAAACGGGATTACGGAGAAAGTGTTGTAACCCCTCAGCCAGAGAGACCGGCATATATATATATCAGGTCAGGTCTTAGTCAGATATGACTGAGCTACCGTATGACAGTAGACGGTACTACCTGCTTTCTGTCAGCGCCGATTGTTGGGCGGCGCTTACCAAACCCGACACCCCACATTGTGCCAACGGCTTCGGGCGGAAGAGCGCAATTGGGAGGGTACTAGCCTTATCCTGGTGCGAGGAAATGCAACCCAAAGATAAAATAAGTCATGGCAGGGCAGACCAGGCCCTAAGCCCTTGGTTGGCAGCTGGTCTAGGATCGAAGCTCCGACAGGCGGACAGTTAGAGCATTGCTTTGCTGATCCGGCAGCTTCTGCAGCTTGTCTTGTTCCAGATGTATAGGTGTTAACTTTCCTCTGGAGTGAACTAGGCAGGCCGAGAGAGGGATCATGCTGCATGGGCAACACATGGTTTCTTTATTTTAGCCCAGGCTTTGTGCTATGGAGAGGCAATAACTCCATCCCTGGTCTTAACCGGTCTCGGAATCAAAGCGAGAGGGCAACTGTTACGGGTTATAAGTCCTTGTCAGTTGGCGTAGACATGGGGTGCCACGCTTTGCCTCTGACGGTGGGAGACACCTACAGGTGTCACTGATCAGCTACCGCCCGCCTCAAGCTGGGCAGCCCCCGAATTCGTGGAAGGTGCACACAGTTTTTAATAGAGCTGTTGACACAGCTGCGTTAACGTTTGCCGGATAACGTTCGAGTGTTGCAGTCCATGTCATGTCTTAGTGGAAGTGAATGTCTACAGCCAATGAAGCCATGTATATTGGATCTTCCTAAAATGTTTGTAGAAGATGCAGCTACTCTCACCCCCATCGATTTCAAGTGGAGAAAACTTCATCATAGTGGACACAGACCTCTGACACACTTGGACTGTGGGCAGAAATAGCCTCAAACAGGGGTGCCACTGGTGAAAATCCTTTCCAAGATTTTACAGATTTAGCTTTAACTGTGCTCATTTTACCTCATTCTAATGCGGACGTGGAGCCTATTTTCAGCCAGATGGGAGTTATAAAATCAAAATTGCGGAACAGACTGAGCATCAAGAGTTTGACAGTTGTTTTGACTATCAGATATAGAATGAAAAGATATGGCAAATGCTGGCTCACACACCAAGTAAGCTACCAACGCGGCGAGAGCCGCTACCGATTCTCGCGCAGGTTACGTTACACGCAAGAATATACGGGATTACGGAGAACGACGTTAACTCCTCGGCCAGAAAAAATTTAGTTGCATGTCCTTCACAGGACGTTGCAGTCAACTTCAGCATGTTGGCTGTTCGTGATTCCTGGGCAAGTAGTTTGCTATTGCTTTCTGAACGACCGGCACCTATACCTTTTTCAAAAAAAAAAAAAAAAAACCAGCACCGCTGTGTTTCGAATACGGTATACGGGATTACGAATCGCATTCGTAATTCCTTTGCCACGGAGACCGGCTTGATTATAATGTGCTACCTTGTTACATTTGTATAAAAACCGTTGGTGTTTATTTTCGGTGCTTTTCAAAAAACATTTTGGTGCATTTTGGGGTCGATTTTGGTGCTTTTCATCAAAACGATTATAAACTACCTAAGGATAACGATACAACCTACGATAAAATTGTATCACAGGAGGCATATACACGTTCTTTCAATGATCATCGTCATCATCATCATCGCAGGAGCAAACACAGCAGGAAATAGCTACAGAAACTGAAGAGGAGTTGTCTGACTGGGATTTGGCAGATCTGGAATAAACTTCATTCTAATATTCAGTGATAATAATAAATTATAATGTGCTACCTTGTTACATTGTAATAAAAACCGTTGGTACGTTTTTATTGGTGCATTCCAAACAGTTTTGGTGCTTTTGGGTGCTTTTTTGGGTCGATATTGGTGCTTTTTCATCAAAAGGAGATGGCAACACTGACTACCTGCGTCTGTTAGCGCCAGATGTTGGGCGACGCTTACCAAACACGACACCCCACATTGTGCCAACGGCTTCTGGCGGAGGAGCGGAACTAGGAGGGCACAAGCCGTATCCCAGTGCGAGGAAATGCAACCTAAAAACTAAATGTCATGGCAGAGCAGACCAGGCCTAAGCCCTGGGTTGGCTACTGGTCTAGCATCGAAGCTCCGACAGGCGGACAGTTTAGAGCATTGCTTTGCTGATCCGACAACTTGTGCAGCTTGTCTTGTTACAGACGTATTGGTGTTATCTTTCCTCTGGAGTAACTAGACAAGGCCGAGAGAGGGATCATGCTGTATGGACAACACATGGTCTCTCAATTCAGCCCAGGCTTTGTGTTTATGGAGCGTGTAACTCCATTATACAAACTAGCGTCTGTCAAGACGGCAAGGTGCCAGTCATATATATATATATATATAAAAGTGATAAAATATATCTATATATCTAGGCAAGGTGATAAAATAAAGTAATATATACATCGTGATCAATTTTAATCAGTTTTGTATGCTGGGAAGGTGGCAAATGCATCTATGAAGGGTGGCAAATACATCTTTGCAGGTGGAAATGCATGAACGGAACGTAATACGAAAAACATGTAAGAATAGTGATGTAGGAGACTAAATGTCTACGCGGTCCCTCGCGCTTAAATAGTTAATATCTGTGTTTTGTTGACTGAGGAGGTCTGCGTGAACCAAAGGTTACGCCATTTGTTGAGGAGAAACATCTGTAGCAATAGCAGTAGATAACATAATAATAATAATAATAATAATAATAATAATAATAATAATATATAATAAGAAGAAGAAGAAGAAGAAGAAAGAAGAAGAAGAAGAAGAAAAAGAAGGAATAGTAGGAGGAAAAGGAGGAGGAGGAGGAGGAGGTGGGAAGAAGAAAATTGAGTAGCAGGACGAAAGTGGTGAAGGGAGAAAGAGAAATGGAAGACAAAGAAAGATATATATATATAATATATATATATATATATATTATATATATATATATATATATATTATATATATATATATATAATATATATCTAGCATCAACTGAAAAGTGACTCAAAACACCCACACCCCCTCCCCCTCCTCCCATCTTCCCTTCCATTCACCTCCTCCCTCACTAACTGACGAGGTCGTGCCACAAGACTGCACACACTGAACACGAATGATGGCGAGAGACTTCGAGCCTGCACCAGCTGAAGAACGAACCAGTGAGTTCTAATTAATGCACAACAATGGAAGTACATGGGAAACGAGTATACAACAAATAATAAAGTATCGATTGGCACGCGTTTGTTTACATCTGAAAGATGATCGGGCCATTTGAATGTTGGAGGGGAGAAATGGTGGGGGGGGGGGGGGTAAATAGTAGGTAGTGTCTAATTGTGCTGTTCTATCTGTTGTATAATTTTCCTCTACGGTCTACTAGTTGCTCATTTCTCTATTGTGGAGTGTGACAAGATCGCCTTGGTAGTGAGAGTTAACCACCCCAGAGGTTGTTTCTAGCACTCCCGTGTATTCTAACCCCAGGGGTTGGACAGGTAGATACCCTAGTTACTCTGTGGTTATCCTCGTATTACTTAATTATGTTACCAAGCCCCTCCAGATTCTAGACCCCACTAACTACCTACTCCCGTGGAACAATGAACACTGAGGCATCGTCCGAGACCACACTCAATAATTATACAAAGAGTAAGTCAACATACACAAAGTTATTTCTACCTGTGAATATAGAACTGAAATGAACCAACCCTGATAGAATAATCTATTTACACAAATAGAGGATAGAGTAGAGACAGAATCAGATATATGGTTACATCATCATAAGGGCTGAAAGTAGATTGGATGCAGATGTCCCGTCCAGTCGGGTCAGCCACTCACCCGGCTTCCTTCCAGTGAGATGACTAGAAACCTGGAGACCACTCCGTCCCCAGAGCTTGGATCGACAACAAGAGAGTTAACCCTGGACCTCACTCAATTGTACAAACTGCAACCTTTCCCGCTAAATTAATAAACAGTTCCTAAA
>JACEFZ010000774.1:0-48325 GCA_014155875.1 Cepaea nemoralis
TAAACTGACCGGGTCAGTGGCCCACAAAATTTTAAATGACGGGACCGGGTCAGTGGTCACCCAATTTATGTAGGTCGGTTGGTGACAAAGAAATTTTTATTTTAGCCCGGGTTTGGGTGACAGGGGGAATTTATGGTAGACCTGATTATTGGTCACACAACTTCTGTCTGACATTGTTAGTGGTCACACAATTTATGACTGACCTGGTCAGTGGTCACACAATTTATGATAGGTCTTGTTAGTGACAATTTAATTTATGATAACTATGGTTAGTGATGACATAATTATTGACCGACCTGGTTAGTAGTCACATATTTTATGATAGACCTGGATGTGATCATACATTTTCTCCCACTGCGAAAGCATTCGCACGTCCAAATCATAGTCGCTTTCTTGTTTGCACACGCACGCACGCACGCACGCACGCACGCACGCACACACACATACACACACACACACACACATATATATATATATATATATATATATATATATATATATATATATATATATATATATATATAGCCTTTACATGTCCCCGGTTCTTTGTAGAGTGAACTGCATGTTCGGAACGATGGCGGCTGGCTATTGCTGAAATGACTGGTTTGCCTTTTCGGTTCACGAGTTGATTTTTCATGAGACTCCTAGGAGTTGTCGCTGGAGCTACGGAGTTCGTGCTTTGTGCGACGCTTTCGGCTGGTCGCCATGCGGAAAGTGACCGAGCCTAGGTCAATGAAGTCTGCCTGGTGACTGCCGACCCCATCGACGATGAACTGTGGTTTTCGTGGAGGACTTTTGTGTTGGCATTCTGGCGGCGGCATTATGCACAGTGTACCTTGCCGAGACTCCTGTTTATTCAATTGTTCACATAGGGCAGTGAGGAGCATTTTGTGTGATATTCACTGACACAGGAACGGAGCTTAATGGGGACGACCCGTTGCCGTGAAGTTGGATATATATATATATATATATATATATTATATATATATATATATATATATATATATATATATATATATATATATATATGTCTGTCAGGTCTTAGTCAGATATGACTGAGCTACCGTATAACAGTAGACGGTACTACCTGGTCTCTGTTAGCGCCGAACGTTGGGCGGCGCTTACCAAACCCGACACCCCACATTGTGCCAACGGCTTCGGGCGGAAGAGCGCAATTGGGAGGGTACAAGCCTTACCCTGGTGCGAGGAAATGCAAGCTAAAGACAAAATTGTCATGGCAGGGCAGACCAGGCCCTAAGCCTTGGTTGGCGACTGGTCTAGGATCGAAGCTCCGACAGGCGGACAGTTAGAGCATTGCTTTGCTGATCTGGCAGCTTCTGCAGCTTGTCTTGTTCCAGATGTAGGGGTGTTACCTTTCCTCTGGAGTGAACTAGGCGGGCCGAGAGAGGGATCATGCTGCATGGGCAACACATGATCTCTATATTTTAGCCCAGGCTTTGTGCTATGGAGAGGCAATAACTCCATCCCTGGTCTTAACTGGTCTCGGAATCAAAGCGAGAGGCAACTGTTACGGGTTATAAGTCCTTGTCAGTTGGCGTAGACATGGGGCGCCACGCGTTGCCTCTGACGGTGGGAGACACCTATAAGTGTCACTGATCAGCTACCGCCCGCCTCAAGCTGGGCAGCCCCCAGCCAATTGGGTGCTGATCCGCCACAGCCTGCCTGCTTCAATGGGTGCTTGGGGCTAGGACAAAATCTGAATCGCAGGCTGTAAAACCAATGCACCAGGTACAAACAAAAATAAAAATAGAAAAGAATATTGCCTTCATCGACCTCACAAAGGCATTTGATTTGGTCAGTCGTGAGGGTCTGTTCAAGGCACTAAAGAAGATTGGCTGCCCACCAACTCTTCTGTCCATTGTGGAATCGTTCCACACAGGCATGAAGGGTATAATCAAGTTTGATGGTGCAACTTCTGAAGAATTTGAAATCAAGAGTGGAGTTAAGCAAGGTTGTGTACTAGCTCCCACCCTCTTTGGAATATACTTTTCACTTCTACTGAAATATGCATTTCGTGATCAGGATGGTGGTATATACATTCACTCACGCTCAGATGGCGGCCTCTACAATGCTCAGAGATTGAAGGCTAAGACCAAAATTAGGAGGGTACTGATCAGAGAGTTGCTTTTTGCAGATGATGCTGCAGTTACGACCCACTCTGAGGAAGAATTGCAATGTCTACTATCTGCATTCTCCAATGCTTGTTCTGAATTTGGTTTAACAATTAGCAAAAAGAAGACACAGATTATGTCACAAGGTGCACATGAGGTACCATCAATCTTTATTGACGACGCCGAAACTAGAGATAGTAGACCATTTTACATATCTAGGATCAGTGGTAAATAGCAAATTATCCCTAGATCAGGAAATCAACATCCGGATTGGTAAGGCAGCAACAACAATGAACAGGTTAAGAAAAAGAGTCTGGGAGAACAGGAATCTTACTGCCAAACAAAAGTCCTTGTCTATCAAGCCTGTGTCCTTAGTACTCTGGACAACTTACTCACACCAAGAGAACAATTTAAACAGCTTTCATATGCGGTGTCTGCGAAGAATTCTTGGTATTAAGTGGCAAGACAAAATCACAAATACTGAAGTATTGGAAAGATCAGGTTGTGTGACAGTTTATTCCATGCTCAGTCTTCGTAGACTTAGATGGATAGGACATCTTAGGAGGATGGATGATGGTAGAATACCAAAGGATATCTTTTTTGGTGAATTACAGATGGGTAAGAGATCTCAGGGTCGGCCTCTACTACGATACAAAGATGTGTGTAAGCGGGACATGATTGATACAGGCATTGATAATGCACATTGGGAGCAAGTCGCCGCTGAACGTGTTGCATGGAGGGCAAATATCAGAAATGGAATAAAGTCAAAGGAGAAAATTATTGCAGAAAAGTCACACACCAAGCGTTTGAGACGTAAGATGGTGCATGATGGTGGAAATGACCACGTGTTCACATGCACCCACTGTGAACGGACATTTACAGCGCAAATTGGCCTTATCAGTCACACTCGCTACCGCCATAGTTAAAAGTTATTATGCCTTTTTAAAGCACAAACTATCGTCTGTCAAGACGGCAAGGTGCCAATGGAATGGAATATATATATATTATATATATATATATATATATATATATATATATATATATATATATATATATATATATATATATATTATATATATATATATATATATATATATATATATATATATTATGCGCGTGTGATGTGTGTGCATATTACTCATACGTCCCAGATGACCGAGATTGTCCCGGTTCAGAAATATTGTACAGGCTGATTTATAATTCTGCCCCAGTTTCTGTGACACCAATAGGTCAACTCTCACAGCTCCTGCTCATGGGAGTGGAGGCATTTCGCCATAGTTTGTGGTGTTTGCCTTGTCTGAACGTTACTTCAGGTGAAGTCATAGGTGACGTTATATAGGCGGGTAAGTTAATAAGTAAGTCACAAATGGCTGTAGAAAAATAACTAACTACGGTAACAACTTGAAACCAGTTTATTTTTGTACATATATTGTCCCTTTATTTCTCAACATAATTTCCACCAACAATGATGCACTTATCCCATCGTTTTATCAGTCCTCCCAAACCTGCTGCATAGAACTGCGTGCTTTGTTGTCATTGACCTACCTTCCTACATAACTGTGTGACTTACTTATTGACTCACCTTTGTAACATTTTCTACCCAGCTATGCGCCGCTTTACGGTACAAACATTTGTCAGCATAAACAGGAAACCCACCTTAGCGGGAGACATTTCGCGAATGACGCCGAAGTTGAATGTGAAGTGAAAACGTGATTTAGAAAACAGAGCACGTAGTTCTGTGCAGCCGGTTTAGGAGGCTGATAAAAGGATGCGATAAGTGCATCAATGTTGGTGGAAATTATGTTGAGAAATAAAGGGACAGTGTATATATATATATATATATATATATATATATATATATATATATATATATATATATATATATATATATATATATATATATATATATATATATATATATATATATATATATATACCTGTAATTTACCTGTCTACCGGAGTTCACATGGAAGCAGATCGAATTATTTTGGTCCAAACCCGTTCTATCTGAGGACAAAATGTGGAGATGTCAACAACCTCAAGTTGACTGCTTCTGTCTTTAAATATATTCAGGTTGACATCTGAAGGTGTACGGAAACAAGAACGAAGTATACCATTTGCAATCTCAAAGCTACACGGCGTGTGTGCCTGCAACCGCTGCCTCATGTGGATTACAATAATTCTGTTTATATGAGAAACAGGCGAACTGGATCATGTCATTGCCATTAAAGAAACCAAGCTTACTTTAGATACAGATTGTTGTTACTTTAGTTTAATAACCCAGACTGATAGGCTAGCAGGAAATGCACCTGTTGGTGGAATTTCGCCCATGGACAAGGGGAAGGTGGTCGTGCGCTTGTGGGACCAGGTGGAGAAGGCGGAGGAACAGATTGAGAACCCATATGTGGAAAGAATGAGATTGCGGAGGATCGGCAGGGTTTCTGGAAACTGAGAGCAAAGACCAGGGGAAATTTTAATCAGATAGCGGTGGGTACGACTAGTAGTATGACTCTTCACTGGCTGTTGAACGAGGGGACGGAGCACGTATGGGAATGTCCTGAGTGCAGTGATCTCGGGTCTTGACTCAACGCTACTCAATTCAATAACCCAGACTATATGTCAAAGTTTGTCTCAAAATTGTGAATAAAATTATACCACTTGCTAAATCTGAGCTTGTGGAAGACCTAACAAGGAGTACACTCTGATTTCTAACAATGCTTCGAACCAACAGATGTTATCATGAAGTCAGTACACAACATACTTCGATGAGCGCTAAACAATACGTGAGTATTTACTCTTCAGCAGTTTTGTCAGACGTCCAAGTGTAGGCACATTTGTTGATACAGAAAATACTCTAGTTCCCAACGCTGTGGCTTCTATTTTTTTTTTTTCCTTTCTCTTCCAACCTATGCAGGGTTGAGTTCTTGTAGTTTTTGCACAGCAATGTTTCTTTGTCTTCTGTCAGCACATTTGCCGCGCCCGTCAAAAGTTAAACTTGATATTCAAAACTGCTCGTTATCTGCAATTTCTCTCCGTTTATAAATATGTATTGGCGTTTTTGTTTTAGCGCTTGTATTCATTTGTCTGCCAGGTGTTAGTCAGACACGTCTGAGCTAAACTATAACAGTTAGACTGTACTACCAGCTTTCTGTTAGCGCCTAATGTTGGGCTGTGCTAACCAAAACTAACAAGCCACATTCGGTCGGAACATTAGGCGCTAACAGAAAGCAAGTAATACCGTCTAACTGTTATAGTTTAGCTCAGACGTATCTCACTAACACCTGACAGAAAAATGAATGTGATACTCTTGGGAGTAGGTGTATTTATATTGCCCACCTAGTCCCAACAGTATCACATCTCTTACCCAACCAATTGAATGGCCAACCGCATTACATTACCACATCTTTTCCCCAACAATTTTGATGTTCAACCTCAAGCAACTTTACCACACCCCTCTCCTATCTGTTGTGATAGTCCACCTAATTCTTTCAGTATCACACCCCTCTCTCAAATATTGTGAAGTGTCACATGATTGTAACATTATCACATCTATTTCCCCAGCCACTGAAACTCACACAACTCGTCTATCAAGAGAGAAGACTGTGTAGAGATACCACCCCTCCCCCACCCTTTCCATCTGCCCCTATGTGTTATTTTGCTTTTGTATGTGTTTGCTAATGAACGCTAGTCGCCGAGACGTCCTATGTTTTACTCAATTGCGCTCCGTAATGGTGCATCACTTTGTAATATTTTATATTGTTCAGTTATTGCCAGAGTATTATAAGAACACTACATTTCTGTCCGTGTTAATGTTTAATGAGGCTGAACCACACTGGGTTTTGGATGTGAACATGTAGCATTCTAGTGGCGTACACTGACCTTTGACACTGGAGTTAAGTAGATTGAACTTTGACATTCTAGGGGAGTATGTGAGCAATATACAAATATTACTGCTCTATACTTCATGTGTTTATATTGTTTACATTCCACAGCTTTATCATAGTCCAAACAATGTTATCCATATAGAACTTTGTGTATCTTTGACGCTGTAGGTAAAGTACATAGATCAACGACACTCAAGTGAATTACATGGATCTTTGACACTGTAGTGAACTGCGTGGATTTTTACACTGTAGTGAAGTACATCGATCTTTGACACTCTAGTGAAGTACATAAATCTCTGACACGCTAGTGAAGTACACAGATGTTTGACATTGTAGTAAAGTACATTGATTTCTGACACTGTATTGAAGTACATAGATATACTTTGGTGAAGTTCATAGGTACACTCTAGGGAAGTACATAGATACACTCTAGTGAAGTACATAGATACACTCTAGTGTATTTTTTTTTATTTGGTGTTTCCATCCTGTTTCAGGATATTGCCGTCAACATCAGCATCTTTCAGTTGTATGTTGATTCCTAGGCTAGATTACGCTCATCAGCACGCCACGACTTTCTGAGCGACCGGCTCTATACTCTCATAAGTCACTGGCGCGACTCGAACCACTTCTAATTCTCGTGCGCTCACGTCAACCACGAGAGTATTCGGGGTTAACGGAGAAAGCTGCTAACCCCTCGGCCAGAGAGCCGGCACTCTAGTTCTTCTTCTTCTTCTTCTTTCGTTCGCTTGAAATATTTCTATATCTGCAATGTTGTCTCTTGTATGAATTTAATTGTCTTTTTCAGTTCACACAGTGGTCCATAGAGTTTATCTTCCACTGTTGTCTCTCTAAGCCAGAAGGTTTGCCTAGATATGTTATATTTTGGGCAGTCTTGGAGTATGTGCTCTGCTGTCTGCGACGCCAATCCCCATGTGCACATGGCTGTTTCACCAGTCTTGAATTTTGTATACATGTGGTTGCGTAATCTATTGTGTCCCGTTCTGAGGCGCAGAATAATGACTTGTTCTGGTCTGTCCTTAACGTGGTAGTCATCTTCAGCAGGTTTTGGTGGCTTTTAGACTGATTTGATCATTCTTTTCTTTTGGTGGTATGTAACGGGCACATCAGGCTGTTCTTCTTGGGCTCCTTCCTTAGCCAATTGATCATCTCTGTCGTTTCCGGGTACTCCACAGGTGGGATGGTATCCACTGTATGGTGACCTTATGCTGACTGCTAAGTTCAGAAAGTAGTGTCCTTAGTACTGGCAATTTCCCAGACAGGAGCGCCTTCTCGAGTACTGATTTTGCAGCTGTCAGTAGCACCACAGGTTGTGTACCATTGCTGGTATTTAGTAATTTCTCTGTTGCTATCTTGATTGCCTCAATTTCAGCATCATAGTTATGGCAGTACGTTCCTGTTGTTACTCTAGCTGTGTCCCTAGTATTATTAGGGTATTCTATGTACACTCCCGCTCCTCCATTTCGAACAGCATTTTGTGCTGACCTAACTGTGTAGACTCGGATCCAGAGGTCCTGTGGGTATTCTTCATCACGGAAGCTGAGAGTGGCTGTTCTGCGCTGCACACTGTTCTGTTCTTCCTTGTCAAATATTCCTCTCACTTTTGTCTGGATTTGTAATGATAGTCTATGCTCATCTTTCCATGGAGTTCGCTCTGGAATAGTTGTTAGGGGGATACCAACTGTGGGCAGATCGGTGGTTTCTCTGCAGAGTAGTTTGGCCTGGTGAATAAAACTACTTCTTTTCAACCGCCCCATAGCTAGGTTTTCAAATCTGTTCTTCATAGGGTGGCCTGGCAAGCTGAGGAACTTTTCTGCTTGTATTAGCGTTTTCGTATCTCTGCGCTCACTCAGTGCTTGTGCCCTCCCCATCTTCTCCATTTCCTCAATAGGGGTTGATCTCATCCCTCATGAGGTGGCTCTAAGTGCTTGATTTTGCACCTTGTCCAGCTCTTGTAGTGTGGATTTGATGCTGAACACCACGCAGTTGACCCATATTCCAGGTGTGGTCGTATGCTCTGTTGATAAACTTTGCTAAGTATTTTCCCACTGGCTCCCCATGTGGTTTCACTTAGTTTTCTCAGGATGGCGATTTTCCTTCTGGCTTTTGCTACTGCTTTGTTGATGTGCTTTCTCCATGCCAGCCTACTGCCATGAGATGGATAAGAGAAACAGAGCAAGTTTAAACTTATGTCACTCAGACACGAGTTGACAAACCAACCCAACACCGGGACACGAAAGGGGCGGAGTTATGTGGTCACATGACACACCGAGGTCAAAGCCGGAAAAGGGTGCGCTCGGACAGTGCGAGCCGGGACGTGAGACAAGAAGGTTGATTGGAGAGAGTTCTGAGTTTGAAAGCGTTTTGCGATGATAGTAGTTATTCAAGATGCAGTCAACTGTGAAAGAGTGTTCTTGTTTAAGAAAGCTGTGAGTGAAGAAGCAGTACACTGAAGTTTACGACTGACGATGGGCCAGTAAATACCAGTTGTGGTGAGAGAGCTGGCCCCGTTTTCTGATAAGAATGGCGGAGCGAGAGACACGCCGTGACACGTTGTCCACCAGTGTCATGTGCGTAAGTAATTAGCTGGTATTATCGTTTAGCAGCTAAGTATAGAGTCTATAGTGTGCAGCAACAGCAGGAACAAATGACGATTAGTTGTGCCAGTTATTCTTTATGGACAGACAGTGGGTGGGATGGTCGTACACAGAACGCTGAAAGGCAATAGCTGGCGGTGTACGATGGCAACCACGGTGAGAACTGTGCTGTAATAACGTGATCTTGTACTCTAAGGACGCTTTGAACTTTTGTTGTGTGCACGAAAGACTTGTACAGTATTTATACGAGCCTACAGAGATATTTCTGCTAAATCTTATAAACCCTAGACTAGAAACCAAGATGTCGGACATTGAGTGAGTGAGTTCGGCTCTTGGCACCTAACATCAAATGTTACTCCAAGGTATGTTGGTTCTTTATCTTCTCTTAGGGGTGTTCCATTTATCTTGATTGTCCCTGCCTTGTGTTTTGAAGAAAGGGTAAATAGAGTGGTGCTGCACTTGTCAGTGTTTATGCTGACACACCATCTATTTGGACCATGCAGCAAATATATCTACCGCTCTTTGTAGCACTTTGGTGGCCACTGATGCATGTTCATTTGCGCTCCATAAAACCAGGCCATCGGCGTACATTGCCGCTTTAATTCCATGTAGTAGATTAGCAACAAGATCATTGATTAAGATTAGAAAAAGTGTGGGGGACAGGACTCCGCCCTGGAGAACACCTTGACGCAGTAGTACTTTCTTGCTCTTGAGTCCGTCTATCTGTACTCAGGCTCTTCTGTTGTGCAAGTATGCTTTCACCCATTTGTAAATTCTTCCATTGACTTTGCAGTTTCTCAGTTTCTTCATCAGACCTTCTTTCCAGACTTTGTCAAAGGCTTTCTTCAGATCTATCCATGCCGCAAGCACCAGCTTCTTCTCTTGGAATGCATCCTCAATTTCTTGAGAGAGGTAGGTTGTCTGATCTTCCGTAGAGTAGCACTGCCTAAAGCCAGCCTGCAGTGGCACAAGGATGTTTTTACTTTCAATGTACCACTGCAGTCTGTGATTGATGATGAGCTCCAGTGTTTTGCAGAGACAGCTGGTTAGGCTAATTGGTCTGTAGCTAGAGGCAATGGAACCTCTTTCCCTGATTTTAGGAGGGGTATCATGATTGCTTCTCTCCAGGCTTGTGGAACACTGCCTAAGGTCCAACTGTTATTGAAGATCTGCAACAGCTTTGCTTTGGCCTCTGTTCTTAGGTTCCTGATCATTTCATTGGAGATACCATCAGCTCCTGGTGACTTTCTCATTTTCAGTTTTGATATGGCTAGCTCTAGTTCGCAGATTGTGATGGGTGCCTCCAGAACCTCATGTACTATTTCCTTCTGTCCTGTATGTTGTCGTTTCTCTCGAATCTCTTGTTGTTTCTCTGGACTAATTTTGATATTGTTATCTTGTGCTAATGAGTCCGCAAAATGGTCAGCTGCTTGCTTTCTTGTTAAGATGTTTCCATCTTTATGTAGTGCAATTTTTGAGTTTCTCCCTGTGCCATCATCGTTAAGTTGTTTTACTGGCTTCCACAATTTCCTTATGTCTTTTTAAATGTTCAGCGACTGCGTTTTCTCCTGCCAGCTTTTCCGTCTAGCCTGCAGATTGGCCCTTTGAAATTTGGCTTTTGCATGCTGGAATTTATTGTGGTGCTCTTGGCTGGTTGTGGCCTCTGCTTGCTTTCTACACACTTCCACATCGTTATGCAACTGTTCCAGTTCACTACTCCTGTAGGGTTCATAATGTTTACGGGCTCCTCTTGGTACTGTTTCTCGCGCTGCCTGTAGTATGCATTTCCCAAACTCTTCAACTACTTTATTTATGACTTTCCTCAGTGTTCAGGTTCCTAACCAGTATGCTGGTGCGATGACTGTACATTGCCCAGTCTGCTTTCTTGTAGTTCCACCTCGAGAGGGTGCTGCATTCAGTTACAAGCTCATTTTCTACGGTTAGAAAGACTGGCCAATGGTCATTGCCACCAAGTTGTTTCCCAACAATTCGTGTAATGTTCCACTGGAGGTCTGGTGAATGAAAAGCCAGGTCAGGTGTAGTTGTAGTGTGCCATGATCTCGAATAGAAAGTATGTGGGTCGGGCGGCTTGTTAATCAAGATGAATCTATTCTCATCCTGCCAGTCTTCCAGTCTCTCTCCTTTCTGGTCCATGTGATCATAGCCCCAGCTCTGCGAGTGGCTGTTGAAATCACCACACACAATCATTTTTTCTTTTAATGGTAGTGTGTCCAGTGCCTGTGGGCGGTCACTTGGACAGTAGTAATTGATCAGATGTAGGTCTGTATTACCTGTCTTAAGTTTAAGTGTCTGATACTCAGCCCCTTCCATGTAGACTTCGATTTGGGAAGCAATGATGTTATTTTTTACAAGGGTCAGTATCCCACCTTTTCGCCTGTCCTTTCGGTCAGATAGGTAACACTGGTAGCCTCTGATTTTGAAGGCTATGTTTCTTTTAGGTGAGTTTTTTGCAAGCAACATATGCTTACATTTTTTTGGTCCACGATGTTTTCTAATTCTATTTTTTTTTTTGCTGACTCCCTCCGCATTCCAGTGCATTATTTTAAATCTTTGTTTAGTATGGCCAGCCGTCCTATTCTCATGTCTCCTGGCTCCACAGGACATCTGAAAAGGACCTCCAGTAGTTGTGGTTGGACCCTTTCGAGACATAGGGCCCGGCACTGCACCTGCCTGGAGGTTCCAAAGCAGGGCGAGCACCATAACATTTAGCAGTAATCGACATATTCCATTTTGGGTGATTGCGTGGCACCCTGATTTCTGTGTTGCGCCTCCTGGCTGGTTGCCTCCGTCTTCAGCACTTTTCTTTGCTGGAGCAGACTGTCGTCTCACTCGAGTGTAGATGTGTACGCGCGCACACACGTGTCTGCACATGCATGTACGTGCATACACATCTAGAGCATACTGGTTATTTTTCGGCGCCAGAAACTCGCCGTCGCTCCTTCTCCTGTTAGTTAAAACAGTTCCGCCACGTGAAGGCCAGGCGTTGGACTTTTGCTGCATAGGTTATGTATTCACGAGCCATTGGGGTATTTAAGCAATGTTGGGCGCTCATCCCAACACTGCGCCCCGGCTACATACAGCAACATTTGGAACCGGCACTCTAGTGAAGTACATAAATAAATTTTCACGAAGTATATAGATACATTCTAGTAAAGTACATTATGGGATGCGGATTTTAATTCCTAAGAATATTTCGTTACAATGTCTAGGGGGTATTATTGATTCTCTGGTCACTGGTTAGAATGCAGGGTGATCAGGGATATTTACCACAAATCCCAGGAGAAAAGAGTTCAATCCTTGAAACAATGGCATCTGTGTGTAGGTTTCCCTTCCCACTTCATCACCCTTTAAATTTTCTATAGTGCTAGAAGGATATTGATTGCTCACAACATATAAACAACCACTTGTTGGACACCACATTTACTTGATGTACACAACACTTTTGGACAAACAGTTCAGGTATTAACTCAAGATCTGTAGTTACATATATATGTGTAATAAGCACTATGCATTTTCAGACAGGCATGGGATTCATTGCAGTATTACAATATAGTACCCAGTGACCCCAGAAAAAAAAAACAAGGTTATTACAAACAACACAACAACCACAAATTGGTTCTGCTAACTCGACTCATTGTACCTAGATCAAATCACATTGGTCTAGGTGCAGAAACCCAACATATATATATATTTGTTTCTGACACCATGTACAATTATCATATTTAAAAATAATGAGTTGATGTCAAAATACTATTTACCTTAACCATCATTGGTTATACCTCATTACCCAATAACACACTCTTTATATGTCATAGAAGAAAAGAAAAAAAACTCACACATGAAAACAGTTGATACTAATAATTAAATTAATTAATTATAGTGTTCATTTAGGCATTGCGGATGGGTATTCTTCTCCAGTGCAAAGCAGTTAATGTCCATATTTATCCTTGACAGCAATAAATACTCACAGTCATGTTTGATGTCCACTGAAGTTTGTTGCGGAACTACTTATAATCCTTATTAGGAAATAAATTTACCACATATCTCCTCCGTGGAGCTGAATTCAAGAATCTTCTGTTGCGAACGGCTCGGTGTCAGTGTGAAATTGAAGCCTGGGTTGGTCATACCTTCAGGAGATGCATCTTGAGTCTTGGACTAAGGTTCTTCCCTATATCACCATATCCGATGAAAAGGATGCCTACCTTTCAGCGTCTCGGCTTATAATATCCGAATCTCAATTTTGTTACCACAGATTTTTCACCCACCTAGTCATCAGTCTATAACCTATTCCACCGTTATTGGCATTTAGGCTGACATGGGACCAGCACAGAGTTCTGATTCATTATTTACTTTCAGTGTAGACATACAATTCTGCTTGTTATTCATTTGGTTCATCTGGAATTAATTCCAGGATTCTGCTGCAGGCATGGAACTGAAGAATATTGACTCCACCACATATCCAGGGTTGCAAGCCATCAGGTGATTCCTGTGGTTGCAGGCGTAGAGGCATTTACTCCGCTAGCTGCTTTCATATGGTCTTTTTTTATGTGTTCAGGTTTGGGAACCTTGAAGTAATCTGGTGTAGGTATGGTTTTCAGTTGGTACCTTGGTTGTATTGGTTCAATGTCTTCTTCCCATTTGTTTGAGTGGGTGTTCATAGCTAGAACTTGGTGTTGCATGGCTGGAACCTTATGTTTGACTGTTGCAGCTGTGAGATGTTCTTTAGAAGACTTATCCATTGTGGATATTACTTTGGTAATCCAACCAACAGTTGAAGGTTACTCACTGTTGTTAGTTTTAGTAACTTGAAGAAGGATTGTCCCAGTTTCACTGACTTGGTTGAATGATGAGGCCATAGGTGATACTTCTCAGAAGTAACGCAAACGATACACTGTTGTCAGTACTCTGATGATCTTCATCTTTGTAGATTATTAGATCTTGAAGTCCATCCTGGATATTCTTACTAAAATAGGACTTAATCACTCACCCAGTCAGATGTCTTCTAATTTTTCTGTTGCTCGCTATGGAGCTATTGAGCGCAGCAGTCCATGGGTATTTCTAGATGCAGACTATGGTTAGGACATTCACTTTCTGGCTGTTGACCCAGGATCCAGGTTTAGTGATATAGTCCCACCACATTCAACCACCACCTGCTTCTCTTCTATAGAAAAGGGATGACAAGAATACAACACGAGCATTAACCTACTGTGTTATGGTAAAAGTTTACAACACAATTACAAACACAAATACAAAACAACAAGGGGAGAAGGGGAAAGGAGTGAGTGTCCACGTTCCACTGTCCCTCATTGCTGAGTAGAGCCATTCTGACTCTTAATAGTGAGTAAGGTATTTTCTCACTTTATTTTATGTTATGTTGTTACATAGAGCCTGTTCTTTTGTATGGATGTGAAACTTGGACAATGAGCAGTCAATCTGAAAAGCATCTGATGGCTGCAGAAATGTGGTTTCAGAGGAAAATGCAAAGAATACCATGGACAGACAGAAAAACCAATGACCAAGTACTACACGAGACAAATGAACATCGTAGACTGATTATAGAAATTAGACGTAGACAGTCAAAATTTTTTGGACATGTTATGAGAAGAAATGGGTTGGAGAACTTAGTGACAACTGGCAAGATCGAGGGGAACAGACCAAGAGGAAGACCGAGAGGAAAATACCTGGATAGCTTAGCCACATGGCATGGACGAGACAGGAACACTGAGTTGATCCACGACACTGGTGATCGAGTGAAATGGCGAGTCATGACCGCCCACGCTTTCCGGCATGGCACATGATTGATTGATTGATTGTTACTGGGACAATTAGAGGAGTTAGTTAGTTAGTTAGTCGACAGATCATCCTCGTTGCACATCGAACCATTCAGTCCATAAGTGCTCGGATCCCCTCCTCAGCAAATCCCGCAGCGTGTAGCGGCTAACGACGCCAGTTCTGTGTTGGTTTATCAATCTTCTTTGGCTTCCTGCGTAGTGTTCTTGTTTGGCCACCCCTCTTTTAATTTGCTGCTCCCGCAGTCTGGCCATTGTTGTAGATTCACAGTCATTACTTGGTTCTCGCAAAAGTCTCACTTCTCGTAGAGCATTCAGAATGTCAGCCTGGTCCATGGCGCGTCCGCCCTCCACAGTAGCCTCACCTTCAAGCTTGTCAGCCCGCTCATTTCCTTGTACTCCCGCATGATCTGGCACGAAGATGAAACTAATCTTTGCCAGCCGAGACCGCTTCAGAGGCAGCAACCAATCTCTTCGGATCGACCCCTTCTCTATCCTCTTGATCATGGTCATTGAGTCGCTAAGGAAACATGCCCTAGTGAATGTCTGTGTCTCGAGCCATGTTATTGCTTTACTTACTGCCATGACTTCCATGGTCAGGCTACTTGTGGTTTCAGTGAAAGCACCAGAGTCCTCCTTCACAATTCTCCCTCCGGCCCGAGCTGTAAAGGCCCATGAGCTTCTCACATGTCGGACGACCGACCCATCTGTGTAGATGACCGCGTCACCGTCTAGCGAATTCTCGAAAATCAACGCTTGTACTTCAGCCTCAACAGCTTTTAGAGGAGTGAAGTCATTCTGTCCATCCAGCATGTTGATATTGTATCTCTCATTCTTGAAGAGAATAGCCTATACAGCATCTCTGTGGTTTCTAATGCCGCGTCTTCCCAAGGCTATTCAACATTGGCTTTTTAAGTACTGTCGTGCACAAGGATTCTTACATCAACATCCTCTACTCCCAAGGTGCAACATTAAAATGTATATTCCCACAGTAAAAAGTAACAATCAGAACAGGGAAAATTCTCATACCAGAAAAAAACATACATGTACATTTCTCTGATATTAAGTACATGATAATCATATATAATAATTTAATCATAAAATTTAATGCCGGAGCCAATGGTTTTGAATTTTCTTCAGGGGTTAATCCATAACTAAAACATATATTGTTTTTCCCCACTGCGTACCGCAGATGAGGATAGTAGCCGCTGTGATATATTTTGTCAATGACTGATATTATTCGGAGGCTATTTATTAGAATAACTTATGCCGCATGGTCCAGTATTCTGAATATTGCAAGCAATTTATTCACATCAATCTTCGCTTCTGTTTCTACTACGGTGAGGCGATGGGGATTGAATCCTATCCGAACATGCATTTACATCACACGTTTACTTTAATTGTTCATAATTTATATTCAAACCATGGCATGTCCCTAACACTATTTTATGAAATGATTATATGTTCACCCTCATATGGAGTGGTTACTAATCTGTTAACAAAAGGATGGTACTAAAATTTAACACTATAGTTCCAAGTTACAGATTATGATGTGGCGAAGTATTTTATCCCCTGACTAAGAGTCAGGAATATGCGTAATCATTTATATGTCCCCGAATGGATAAAACTTCCTTTCTATAGTATATAGATTATTTGCAGATTTCTAAGCATAAATAGTGAGATATTGTTCACAGTGCCTAGAAGTTTTATCATAGGAATATGAAATTGACAGACACAAGTTCTCTACTGAAGTATGTAAACAAGAGTCTGTTCCCACCTTGAGAAAATGCCTAGAATGTGGTTTTTACCTGAGTTTGATACTCTACGGTACACATAATATTTCTAGGTTATAAGCACTACTAGTGAGATATAAGTTCATAATGCCTATAAAAGATATTAACATAGGGATTTGAAATTGTAAGACATAGGAAAAATTACAGCGTGGCGCCCACATGTGTTTCCTTGGTAAACATCATCCAGCCTGGTTTAAGAGAATTGTAACTAATTCTTAATTAAACATACTGGTCTATGTAATACATAAATATATCTTAATAATGTAGATATAACATACCAATAGTTGAAGAGAATCATGGTTTTAAAAGGCAAAATACCTTTCCCCCCACGGGAAAAGAAATCCCACAAGGGAATGCACGTCTGTTTACTTTCTTAGCTTGAACTAAAAATGGCTACACTGGGCCTTTGTCTTACAATCAGTCGACGACTGTTGGCCAGGTACGTAGGCCAAAATAAGGCAAATTAATTTAGCTACCCTACGGGTTAGTTTTTATCCTATATTCAGTAAGATACTTAAACCGTAGTTGAAAGGGGTTGTTTATTTTTAAGGGAGCCAATAAATAGGAAAGGGTAAGGACCTTTTATTATATCACATACATTGATCAATTTTAGTGAAGTACATAGATACACTGTAGTGAAGTACATAGAAACACTCTTGTGAAGTACATAGATACATTTTAGTGAAGTACATAGATACACTCTAGTAAAGACAGTACATACAGTTTAGTGAAGTACATATATACACTCAGTAAAGTACACGGATAAATTTTAGTGAAGTACATAGATACACTATAGTGAAGTACATGGATCTTCGACACTATAGTGAAGTACAAATATTTGACACTATGAATGCAGTACATAGATCTGTGAATTACAGACAGACAGACAGACAGACAGACAGACAGACAGACAGACAGACACACAGCCAGACACACAGACAACAGACAGACAGACAGACAGACTATTAGACGGACCGAAAGACGGATAGACGGATGGATGGGTGGACGGATGGATGGGTAAATGGATGGATAGATGGATAGATAGATAGATAGATAGATAGATAGATAGATAGATAGATAGATAGATAGATAGATAGATAGATAGATAGATAGATAGATAGATTACGAGGGTAAGTTAATAAGTAAGTCACAAATGGCTGTAGAAAAATAACAAAATATGATAACAACTTGAAACCTAGTTTATTTTTATACATACATTGTCCCTTTATTTCTCAACATAATTTCCACCACATTGACGCACTTATCCCATCATTTTATCAATCCTCCGAAAACGGCTGCATATAACTGCGTGCTCTGTTTTCTAAACGACATTGACTAAAGTAGACACTTCACATTCAACTTCGGTGTCATTTGCGAAATGTCTCCCGCCAAGGTGAGTTGTCAGTGTTTATGCTGACAAATGTTTGTCCCATAAAGCGGCGCGTATCTGGGCAGAAAAAGTAGCGAGGGCGAGTCAATAAGTATGTCACACAAGTCTGTGGGATGGCCGGTAAATGAAAACAGAACACGCAGTTCTATGCAGCCGGTTTGGGAGGACTGATAAGACGATGGAATAAGTGCATCAATATTGGTGGAAATTATGTTGAGAATGAAAAGGACAATGCATTTATAAAAATAAACTGGTTTCAAGTTGTTATCATGTGTAGTTATGTTTCTACATCCATTTGTGACTTACTTATTAACTTACCCTCGTCGAACCGCTTCACGCCAGCCATCAATTTACCAACATTAGATAAGCAGCCGGATTGGTCAGACAATTATCGATTTACTGACGTCATCGGCGTACACAGCAACTGTCTGGGATACATTCTGCACTGGGACGAATTTCTAGGTCAAACATAATTACCAGACCAGCAATTTATCTGTTAACCAGAGTTATAAATATTCAGCAACTGTTTCCATCCTGTACACACATTCTATGAGACTACCATAATTTATACAATGCAGACAATTGCTGAGCTTCATCAGTTGCTTTGCATGCACGATCCTGAGTTGGGACAGATACAGCCACTCACACAATATTTGTCTTCCAAGTTGTTCCTGCGCTCATTTCTCGATAATGACTTTCAACTTACCACCGAAGACCAGCGGCGTTGTCCGGATGGCTCGATTATGTTGCCGGTACATTTCACATGGTTAGAGACTCACTTTTTCTATTTTACGTTCACTCGCTTTGAACTCAAGAGTAATCCATACACGTGCTACTACTTCTAATAGTTGCTATTACTGGGGAGTGCACAGGGTGATTTTGTGTGTGGATTCACTTTCTCTATTACCAGTGTCCCTCGCCATCAGGCGAATGCACTCCGACTTCTCAAGTACTTGTAATTACCGCCTCAAGCCAAGGACGAAAAGACAATATTGTAGTCCAACTGTCCAGTGTAAGGGTTGAACTCGTTACTTCAGCATCAGCACACCGGAAATTTAAGAGTGAGAGCTTTTATCCATTCGGCCATGCTGACCTCCACACTTTAATTAACTTAAAATTACATATCCTCTGCAGGACGTTGCCATGAACCCCAACCTCGGGAGTTTCTAGACAGTTATACCTGCTGTAGGTAAGTTTTGCAAGATGCAAAGCATACTGACCAATAAAAAGATGTCAATTGAAACGAGAAAAAAGAGTGTTGAAGTGCTACATAGAACCTATACTTTTGTATGGATGTGAAACTTGGACAATGAGCAGACAAGCTGAAAAACATCAGATGGCTGAGGAAATGTGGTTTCTGAGGAAAATGCAAAGAATACCATGGACAGAGAGAAAATCCAATGACCAAGTCCTACAAGAAACATGAAAATCGTAAACTGATTAGAGAAATTAGTCAACATTTTTTGGACATATTATGATAAGAAATAAATTAGATAACTGGCAAGATAGAGGGGAAGAGAACAAGGGGAAGACAGAGAAGTAAATACCTGGATGGCTTGACCACACTCTATGGTCAAGACAAGAACACTGAGCTGATCCACGACTCTGGTGATCGAGTGAAATGGCGAAATTATGACCGCCCACGCTTACCGGCATGGCACACGATGGATGGATGGAGTTTGCTTTCTGGACGAGTAGTCAACGTTGACGTCCGACTGACCAATGTAGGAGTTGATCCCGCTACTCGGCCGTCAGAGCACCCGTAGTTTAAAGTCTATCCTTTCAGTCACCTCGACTGCTGCTGCCTTTGATAAACAAACTTCCGGTGTGCTGATACTGAGGTAGCGGGATCAAACCTTACACCGGTAAGTTGGACTAACATGTTGACTTCCCGTCTGTGGCATTTTCAATTCCTTCATTGCTCACCAAAATGTGTGTATTACATGCATATGTATGTTTTTGCGCTTGATAAATTCTTGAAGTCAAGATATTCAAAGTCTGTGTCAATTTCAATTGCTTCATTGCTCACCAAAATTTGTGTTTTGCATGCATATGTATGTTCTTGCGTTTGATAAATTCTTGAAGCCAAGATATTCAAAGTCTGTGTCATTTTCAATTCCGTCATTTCTCACCAATATATATATATATATGTCAGAATCTCTATGTCTCCAGCCGGGATGCAGTAACATCGTTACGGCCGCCAGGCGAGTACCAGTTACCTGCCCACAGGTTGCTGGCTGACGCGATCGTCAGCGGTCAGGCAAGGACAAAGCAAGACGCACGCAGTCCTCGTGAAGCCAGTCCACAGGGCAAGCACTGTGTGAGGAAACCGGGAGACTGCTTGGGAACTCGGACATGACAGGACGTGTGGGTTGAGAAAGGCTTCGTATAGTTTCTGTGCCCGAAAGTCGAGTGCTTGTATATCTTGTGAGATAGACTGTGATGCTGTGGGTTTTGTCTGTAAGTGTACTGATGTATTGTATATGTATAGTAATGATCATCACATGCCAAACTAGATTGTCTTGCATGTGAATTGTAAATAAATCCATTGAACTCAGTGTCAGTGTGTGTCAAGTCCAATCACTTTGTACTTGTACTTGTCTCACATATGTTAGGTCCAACGAGCCAGGTTTAAGACCCTGACATGTGTGAACGTGGGGGCTCGTCCTCATTGAACATACTAACGTAAATTACATGCATTTGATTGTTTAAAAGTGTAAAACATCTGTGATTGTAAAACTTGTCGCCATTTTGAACTTGTCGTAGTTTGACCTTGTCGCCATCTTGTAAGCATGATGTCTATGTCCTTACTGAATGTCATCTTGATGTAAGTGATGTGTCATCATTGTTATAGATTGTTGAAATATATCTAGATTGTATTTGTGAAGTTAGTTGTGGAAAGCAGAAAGTTTGGGAAAGAAAGTGACTTGTGATTTGAAAAAAAAAATTGTTGACCGACGACATTACGACATACAATTATACTCAACGCCATACAAACCTAATCAAAACTTAGTGACAAGCATACACCTCACACAAAGATAGATTCTAATTTATTTCCTCCCAAAAAGAAAGCAGGTTTTCTGTGCCATCTGAAACCCTTGCCCGTAGAGGTCAGTTTGTCCTTGAAGTAGCGACCCTACAGTTCCTAGCCCTGGTTTGAACCATTCTCCACCGCATCCAGTACACTTGAGTATATTTTTTCCATATACTTTCGGATGCAAATTTGGGCATAAATTGTAAGTTCAACAATATTGTAAAATTGTTCACGTTACTAACACCTTGTAACAAATTGTGTGTCTGATAACTTATTTTCATTTAAACATTCCATCATGTCTTCATTAAATGACTTCATCGAGATGGGTTTAAAGCTAAAGTTAACTGGTGACGAGTTAACAAAATGGAGTGAAACAAAATACTCCGAACACCTTCGAGAAAAAGCTAATGAACGCGATTAAAGAGCGGCTGAAAGAGCTGCCAAAGCAGGCAGAGGCAGAAACAGCATTAAAACGGGTTGAGCTAGAATTAGCTGCGAAAACGAAACAAGCAGAGTTAGAATTGAGGAAGGCAGAGATAGCAGCTCAAAGCAAACGCGAAGAGCTTGAATTACAACTCAAAATTAAACAGCTTGACACCGAGACTGCCATTAACAAAGAGTCTAAGAAATCTGAAAGACTGGAAAAAGAGAACCAGTACAAAAAGTATCAAGGTATTGTGAGAAATTATACCTCAGGTGACTGCATTGCAGCGTTCACCCAAAATTTTGAAACCTTAATGGACCATTATCAGGTTCCAGTTTCTGAATGGAACATTATTTATATGAGGAGTTTGTCAGGGGAACCTCTGAAAGTCATAGAGACTATCCCCAAAGACCTCAGAAAAGATTACCACTATCTAAAGTTAAAAATTATGGCACATTTTATGCTAGATGAGGCAGGATACAGAGAACAGTTCAGCAAACTGAGTCCAAAATCTACTCAGACGTTCTCTGACTATGTCTCTGTAGTCCGAGACATTTTTACAAAATGGAGTTCAGCAGCCAAAGTAAATAAAGACTATTATAAGTTAGAAGATCTCATTATCAGGGATAAAATCATCACATCCCTTCCACCAGCATTTTCAAAATTTTTGCTAGAGAATGAATGTACGAGTGTAGAAGAGATTGAGAGACGTGGGTCGGCTTACTATTCAGCCAATAAACATTGTTTTGCTAGTGAAGCTACTGATACAAACTTCGTAGCATCTGCAAACTATGACAAACCTCGATCAGAAACCTACAATAGGCAAAGAACTTATAAGCCTACTTCTGAGAAATACAATCATTGTAGATTTTGTAACACGTCACACCACCAAGGTGAAATGTGCGATAAGAATCCAGCATATTTTACATACTTACAAAACTACATAAATAGTCAGGATAAGGAACGTAAATCCTTTAAAAAGGTACGAAAATGCTTCCTCTGTAAAGCGTACGGCCACTGGCGTCAGTGATTGTAAAGGAAGGCAAATGACCAAGAAAGCAAATGCCGCCTTATTTGACAGTTCATCATCAGATGAAGAACATTCAGAAAAACTCCCTGTGAACTCAGCACAGGCTTTTGACATGTTTAATTCACATAAATGTACTATTTGTAATACCTTTTATGAAGATGGCATTTTAACATGCGGCCATTCCATTCCTATTGCCAATGAAGAAGCTAATTTGGTAATAGATTCCAAAGGCAGAATAAACATCCATCAGGGATATGTGAATGGCAAGCCTGCTACAGTACTTCGTGACACCGGAAGCTCCCTTATAGGGCTAAAGAGACAGTTCATAATGCCTACAGACTATACAGGCAGGCACGTAACATGCAGAACATTCTCTGGAAATATTGAAAAGTACCCATTAGCATGGGCATATATTCAGACACCTTTCCTCACTGGGAAAGTAAAATGCGCTGCATTAACTAACCCTGTGTGTGATATTATCATTGGTAATTTACCAGAGGTGAATGATATGCCTCATGATATTACATCTGTTTGTATTGATGATAACACAACATCATCACCATCACATGTCATCATTGAAAGTATAGTATCACCAGATGAATGTATGGTAGCTAATGGAGCACTAACATCTCATGAATCCATTGACCATAATGTTTCATCACCATCTGATATCATTGAATGTGTGAACGCAGTAACCAGATCTACTGCTAGAGTGCAAGATGAAATTAATCAAACTGAGGCTATAGAAATGCTTAGCCCAGTGATACTACCTCCTAAAACCATGAAGGAGAATTTTGTAGCAGCCCAAAAGGCTGATCCTTCATTATCTAAATATTTTAATCTGATCGGCCAAAAGCCAAAGGTAACCAAAAATGCAAGATGGCATTTTGCTCTGAAGAATTGCATCCTCACCAGGTACTATACCAGAGGCAACAGCACCACAGAGCAAACTGTTTTGCCAATTGAATACCGTAAGCAAGCCTTACATCTGGCCCATGATATACCTCTTGCAGGGCATATGGCATACTCTAAGACCAGATCAAGATTATTAACACAGTTTTATTGACCAAGATTCTGCAATGACATTAAGAAATATTGTAGAAGTTGTGATATCTGCCAAAAACTAGTGAAAAAAGGTAAAAACCCACAGGCCAAATTACAAATTACCGACTTAGCCAGTCGACCTTTTGAGAAAATATCTGTCGACATAGTGGGCCCTCTGAATCAAGTAACATCCAGAGGGAATAGGTTCATCATTACCATCATTGATTTATGTAGCCGCTGGCCGGAAGCGATTCCGTTAAAGAACATAACTGCCAATGATATTATGGAAGTTTTCTTCCACATATTTTCACGAATAGGATTTCCAGACACTATCCTATCAGATAGGGGAAGTCAATTTATTGCTGCATCTACTCAAGCTTTCACCAAAATGTTAGGGGTGAAACAATGTTTCAATTCTCCATACCATCCTCACTCAACGGGAATCATCGAAAAGTTTAACGGTGATTTGAAGCATATGCTTGCTAAAGTCACGCAAGAACATCCCAAAAACTGGGACATATATTTGCCCGCTATACTTTTTGCTTATCGCAAGGTCCCACATTCTAGTACTGGATTCTCTCCTTTTGAACTTATCTATGGTGCCAAACCACGTGGCCCATTGAGTATCTACCATTCAATGTTAACTGAAGCCACTCCTGTACTTAAACCCATATCATCATACGTATATGTTACATCATTGCGTGAAAGAATCATCAAATCTTGTACTATTGCAAAAGAAGCACTAAAACTATCTGGTGCTACATATAGACAATATGCAGACAAAGGTAACAGGACAATAACGTTGACACCTGGACAGGACGTACTTCTTCTCTTACCTAGTGACCGACACTTATTGACTGACTCTTGGCAAGGACCATTTAAAGTAATAAGACAGATTTCAAATGTAGACTATGAGATTCAAATAAAAGACAAACATAAAATATTCCACATCAATATGCTAAGACCATACTACAACAGAGACAACGAACAAGACGATACAACAGCCTGTACAGTGATAATAGACCATGAAGATGACGAAGATAGTGACGAAATTCCAACACCTGCATTAGACACGACAAACTGCTTGAAAGAAATCAAAATAAACCCAAACTTAACTCAAGCAGAAACAGATAGTTGCAAACATCTCATACAACAGTACAACACCATCTTCTCCAACAACCCAGGACAAACAGAATTAGTACAACATCACATCACGCTCACTTCAAACACACCAATAAAATGCAGACCTTACACCATTCCATTACATTACAAAGAAAACTTACATCAAGAGATCATTAGCTTAGAGAAAAACAACATCATTAGACGATCCCAATCACATTTTTCATCTCCAATGGTCATGGTACGCAAAAAGGACAACACGATAAGACTCTGTGTCGACTATAGAAAATTAAATAAAATAACACTTCTAGATCTGGAACCAATGACCAACTGCGAAGACCTACTGACAGAACTGACAGACTCTAGATATTTTACGAAGTTAGATATGACGAAAGGTTACTGGCAGATAACGGTAGACGAACAGAGCAGACATCTGACAGCTTTTGCCACACCTTGGGGACTGTACGAATGGTGCAAATTACCATTTGGGCTAGTCAATGCCCCAGCGATATTCGTACGTATGACACGACTATTACTTGTGGACATAACAAACATTATCTGTTACATGGACGACATTTGTGTTCACACAAAGACGATGACAGACCACATAAAGACATTACAGCAGACATTTGAACGAATTAGACAGCACGGACTGACTGTGAAGCCGACAAAAGTAGACATAGCCTATCAGGAAATCTCCTTCTTGGGTTATAGAATATCTAATGGCTTTGTCACGACAGACGATAACATCGTGTCCAAAATACTGAAACTCTCACTTCCGACTACCAAGAAACAAGTCAGAAGTGTATTAGGACTATTAAATTATTATAGGCAGTTCATACCAGATTTTGCTGAACTGACAGAAAAATTTACTAACCTACTAACGAAAAACCAACCTGAAAAGATTGTAAACAACGAATGCCTAAAATTTGCATTCCAGAAAGTGTTATCTTATTTTTCTGAGAATAGTTTAAAGAATCCCATTCTCAAATTGCCAAATTTACATATTCCTTTCAGATTACGCACAGACGCGAGCTCCGTGGCGATTGGGGCTGTTCTGTTACAGGAACATGACAACATTCTACATCCTGTATACTACGTCTCTAGGAAATTGAAACCAAGAGAACGCGCTTGGTCTACACCTCAGTTAGAAGCCCTGCTCTAGTGGTGGGTATAACTAAATTGTCCAGATTCCTTCTGGGACGTCATTTCATTGTAGAGTCCGACAATAGTCCATTAAAATTTATTACTTCAGGAGTCCCAACAAACCAGATGATAGCGCGCTGGTCTCTTTTACTTCAGGATTACAGCTTTGAAGTTCGACATATCGCTGGCAGAACCAACACGATTGCTGATCTTTTGTCCCGTTGTCCGAACGACCCAGTAAGCACTAATGTCTGAGTGCAGTGTGTTAGAAAACACTCAGACCAACACAGCCATCAATGAAATTTTTTCAGAAAAGCTGCGTACATCGATGATGTGATGTGATAGGGTTCATTCCCACTGTAAATATTGTTTCTTATTTTATTATTAATGTAGTAATCGTCGTGAATAATTGTGTAGTGTGTGGTAGAAAGCGAACAATATTAATTGTATATATTATAAAACAAGAACAGTGCCACATGCGCTTTCAACTTACCTTAAGCGAACTAGTCAAGTTATCAGTGGTATCTGCGAGTGGATCATATCCAGTGACATTTTAATCCGTGAACGAAAGTGTGAACTGAACTTTGACATTTACACCACTGCAGTTAATCAGAATCCAGAAGTTTTCCAGCGAAACAACGAACACATTAACTATCAGAACAATTTCGCATTGCTACACCAGAGCGGAACAAGTGTGTGATAGAATTTTAACAACATCAGCTGTTCGTGTGTACTTCCGGATGATTTGTAAATTTAGATCAAAAGTAGCAGACGATAAATAAAAACCTTAAAAATTTATGACGCTTCTAAAATAATTATGAAACACCAATTTCGAATACACGAATTGTGTATTAATATTTTTCGACTAATGTAATCTTAGAATCATATCTTGATTAACTTATTCACACTACCGACATTTTTTCGCTAGTATGGAAAAGCATCAAGCTATGACGCTGAGAAATAGAATAATAATTGTAATAGTTTAGATTTGAAATCTTTTGAAATTATGTCCCTTTCATTTTTGTTGTTATTACTTTATTACACTAAGGGCGGTAAATGGAAATGTATTCAGAGATGTGTTGTATAAAAATAGCCATTGTGTTGCCAGATTGTCAACACTCCAAATGGTCATCAGCTGGGTATGGTATAGGGTTACCGAAGTTGTAGACCAACGGAAGAGCTCCCGGCCAAATGAGGTCGGAACTCGAGCGTTGAATACGGCTTATAAAAAGTCGTATTACGGTCTTACCCGATGTTTTTTGTTGCAAAAAGCATATTATTCAGTTTTTTTTAGAGGTTGCGAGGTAGTTGCATTGTTGCTGGTGCTACCGATCTGACTGGGTCAATATTGCAACTCAGGTGATCATCCATCGAGAGGATGAAACTTGGAAAGTGGTGAAGATTGAACACCGCATGACTTAACATACAACTTGCATTTCTTATGTATTTCTATGCCAATGTACATGACAACAGAAAGGTCGATTCTGACATGGTTAAAATATAAACCCTGTGTCTAGGTAGATTATGCATGAAATATAAAATCTTTCATGAATAAGCCCCGGGGGAGCGTGTCAGAATCTCTATGTCTCCAACCGAGATGCAGGAACATCGTTACGCCCGCCAGGCGAATAGTCTCCAGCCGGGATGCAGTAACATCGTTACGGCCGCCAGGCGAGTACCAGTTACCTGCCCACAGGTTGCTGGCTGACGCGATCGTCAGCGGTCAGGCAAGGACAAAGCAAGACGCACGCAGTCCTCGTGAAGCCAGTCCACAGGGCAAGCACTGTGTGAGGAAACCGGCAGACTGCTTGGGAACTCGGACATGACAAGACGTGTGGGTTGAGAAAGGCTTCGTGTAGTTTCTGTGCCCGAAAGTCGAGTGCTTGTATATCTTGTGAGATAGACTGTGATGCTGTGGGTTTTGTCTGTAAGTGTACTGATGTATTGTATATGTATAGTAATGATCATCACATGCCAAACTAGATTGTCTTGCATGTGAATTGTAAATAAATCCATTGAACTCAGTGTCAGTGTGTGTCAAGTCCAATCACTTTGTACTTGTACTTGTCTCACATATGTTAGGTCCAACGAGCCAGGTTTAAGACCCTGACAATATATATATATATATATATATATATATATATATATATATATATATATATATATATATATATATATATATATATATATATATATATATATATATATATATATCTTTGTGTTTGAAAGATTCTTCCAGCGCCACACAGGTAGAGACAATGGACAATGTGTATAAGATTGGATTTGTTCGTCAATAGTTTCATTGAGTTGACTCACTGGGTTGTCAAGACAAAAACCTTGACTGCCAGGCTCTTCTCAAATCCCTGAAAAAATTGTACAATACCATAACTTCACTCACTAAACACGTAAGCTATAATGATTATACTGTTGTATGTTTCATGAGACATGTAACTTAGAAATGTTATATTTTCACATCTTTCACCAAAGGTGTACATTACAAAGGTCACAATATCACATTTCTCAACAAACAAATAAGTTACAAATATTACATCATAATTTCTATTCCAAAAATATGTTGTACGAATGTTACTCCAAACTGCATTAAATATGTAAATTACAAATGTTATACATTGATATCTCTCACCAAACATATATGTTTTAAAGTTACTTTTGACTCAACTCTAGTCAAATAATAAAGCAAAGACAAACGAAATGTATGGATCAAATTAACAGTCTGTCGATCCCGTGATCATCGGTTCGACCTGCATAAAAACTGAGTCGAAATTTCTTTTAAATAACTGGACTCCCAGGTCGAGTCACCCTAAACTGGGTATCATGAAGTGTCTTACGCAGTACGGGCGGTCAGCTAATACTGACCTTATAACACGCTGAGTCTATGAGAATATGGGTCTAGCGACGGATGCCTAGAGAGCCTTAAGATGTGTATTATGGACCGTTACCTTATTTACCGATAGTAACATGGACCTCTTTCCCTGGCCAGTGGGTTAACGACGTTGTTCGTTATCCCGTATATCCATGTGGTGAAAACAGCTGCGTGAGATTCGCCTGCGGATAACCCTCGCTGGTAACTTACGGGGTATGAGCCGGTCGTTCAGAAAGAAATGGCAAACTACTGAACGTAAAACTTGCTTAGTACATCAACAGCTGCTGAAAAATGATGGTGTTGACTGTAACGTCCTATCCTTACTTACCTATAGTAACAGACTTATAGTAACAGATCTATAGTAATAAGACCTATAGTAACAGACCTATAGTAATAAGACCTATAGTAACAGACCTGTAGTAATAAGGCCTATAGTAACAGACCTATAGTAACACAAATGATGGAACAAGGAGTCTTAGTGATGAAGTGGTTGCGCTGCCTGTCTCAGTCTCCCTAAGTTATGGCTTCTATTTCTGACTACGTCGTTCTGCTTACGAGAGATATGTTCTCGGAGACTCATGGGGGTGGTTGCTGGAGCTACAGAGTTTGTGCTTTGTGCGAACCGTTCGGCAGGCCGCTTTGTGAAAAGATACCGAGTCATATGGGATAAAACCCAGCGCAATGAACTCAATCTGTTTGCCTTTTAAACCACTTTGGTGGAATAGAGACATCAAAGTTATGTTCGAAAATACTAGAAAAGAGAGGCACGGGAAAATATAAACATATATACGTGGCACGCTTAGACAGCTGGGCAATACAATGTAATATAAGCTGATGGAGTTGCGCTAAATGTCAGACAACAGAGATGAGTGGGGAGTCAGGAGTGAGAACGGCTGTTGCTAGGACAGACCTAGCCCTAGGGATATTTTAAGAAGAAGAAGAACAACAACAACAACAACAACATCAACAGCAACAAATGCAACAATAGTAAAAAGAAGAAGAAGGAGAAGAAGAAGAAGAAGAAGAAGAAGAAGAAGAAGAAGAAGAAGAAGAAGAAGAAGAAGAAGAAGAAGAAGAAGAAGAAGAAGAAGAAGAAGAAGAAGAAGAAGAAGAAATGAATGAATGAATGAATGAATGAATGATTGAGAAGAAGAGGAAAAGGAGAAATTGGATGAGAAGGAGAAGATAAATGAGAAAGAGAAGAAGAAGAAAAGTACGAAAGGATGGAACGAGAGAGGGAAAGGAACGAACGAGGGGAGGAGATAAGGGAGGAGGCGGGAGAAAAGAAAAATAAACAGAAGCAAAAGAAGGAGAAGGAGGAGGAAATGAAGGAAATGTTGGAGGAGGGGGAGGAGAAGAAGGGGAAGGAAATTATTGAAAAGTTGGAGGAGAAGAAGAAAGAGGAGTAGTGGAAGGAGGAAGAGAATGGGAAAGAGGAAACAACTAGAAATACTTAGGTGAACGGGAAAAGGAGGATGTAGATGAAGGGATAAAGAGGAGAGAAAAATAACAAGAAGAAGAAGAAGAAGAAGAAGCGTTTTAATTCCTATGGTTAAACCCTCTTTGATGTAGAATTTGTGGATTCGCCCCTGACAGTGGCATTATGAAGGTTAATGTAGGACTGAGGCAAGATAACAATGCCTGAACTTCAACGACATTCTGACGTCACTCACCTAACAAACTTTTCTCCCTGTATTGTGTGTTTTCTGTCTGGGAATGATATGGCAGGATAGTTTACAAGAGAGAGAGAGAGAGAGAGAGAGAGAGAGAGAGAGAGAGAGAGAGAGAGAGAGAGAGAGAGAGACAGAGAGAGAGAGAGAGAGCAATTTAAGCTCTTCTTGTAGCATGGAAACCTTGCTAACATAAACTTTGTACAACATTCCTTCACATCAAACTTCAAAGTTACCAGCATCGTGTGCACTGGGTGGGTTCAAAAGAGCGTAGGAAAACAACACAACGAAAACGGATTAATTTTTGGTTTTTGCTTTTTTTTGGTTTTTTCGTTTTATTTTTCATAACATGTAGTTATTTCTATACAGTAATCATAAACAATGTATTCGCTTAGTGAATGTAAACACAACAGCCACAAACAACATGTTGAACGATTTATTGCCTGCCATATGTTGCGACCCAGCTAAATGTAGTGTCACCAGCCATCAGTCCATTTAACTCGGAACCACCAGTGTGACACACGAATGTAGTGACCAGGAAATCATCAGCCATCAGTCCATTTAGCTGGGAACCACCAATGGGGTAAATGAATTGTAGTGGCCAGTGTTCCCTCTATACTACCCACATACCATGTAAGGGAGGCTCCGTGGCTAAGTGGTTACTGCCGCCTGCCTTGCGTGCCGAAGGTCGTGTGTTCAATTCCGAGCTACGTCGTTCGGTTCACGAGTGCAATTTTCCACCGAGACTCTTGGGGGTCGTCGTTGGAACTAGGGAGTTTGTGCTTCGTGCGTCGCTTTCAGCAGGCAACCCCACGGAAAGAGACAGAGCCTTGTGGGATTAAACCCATCGGGATAAGGGCAATCCTCTTGCCGGGATTCACCTTTCAAATACATACCATGGTAAAAGCCCACTACAGCCCCTTAGATAATTGCAGTACTCGAAAAGCCCATGCAGAGTATATCGAGTGTAGGCCTTAAATTGAAGCCTGTTTCGGAATGTCCTGTCTCAGGCACTGTTTCCCCATGTACAGGGCACTGGAATCGTATGAGGGAAATTATCCTTATCAGTGATGCCTTTTCCTCCTGCACCCCTCCCCCAACGATGCAGTTCTGTTGGGCGACGCCGCGTAGTCTGAACAAGACATTTATTCTTTAACCTCCAGAAATTCGCATTTGACAGCGGAAAGCACCGGTTCCCAAAACGATGCATGTCTGGGGTATGTACTGTTGGATGAAATATTGCTTTCTATTGTATGTTTTGTTGTAATGAAATGTTGATTGTCAAGGGCCTGTACTGTTTAATGAAATGTTACATGTCTGTTGTCTGTGCTGTTGTAATAGAAAGTTACGTGTCTGAGGCATGTGATGTTGTAATGAAATGTTACACATCTCTGTTGTAATGAAATGTTACATATCTCTGTTATAATGAAATGTTACATATCTCTGTTGCAATGACATGTTGCTTGTCTGTGGTCTGCACTGTTGTATGACATGTTGCTTGTCTGTGGCCGGTACTGTTGTATGACATGTTGCTTGTCTGTGGTATGTACTGTTATAATGAAATATTGCCTGTCTGTGTTTAGTACTGTTATAATGAACTAGTGTGTGCCTGTTGTCAGTATTTGTGTAATAAAATATTGCTTATCTATGGTCAGTGCTATTGCATTAAATATTTAATGTCTTTGGTCAGTATTTAAATATTGCATGTCTGTAGTCTGCAATTACATTTTTCATGTCTGTGGTCAATAATGACATATAGGTTGTATTTTTAATGACTGGCAGTGTTTGAAAATATTGCCGGTCCAAGGTATGTATTCACCTTCTATAAAGTTCATGCAACATAATAGGTCAATACACAAACTTGGACCGGCAATATTTTCAAACACTGCACGTACATTATAAATACACCTACATGTCTGTGTTCAGTATTGAAATAGTGCATGTCTGTGGTCTGTAATGAAATACTGCTTGTTTATGACAATGTCGGGCTGATGTTTTACACTAAGATATATCTGTGGAAGTAAATATGAAGAAATTCACAGAAAAGTCAGAACATTATGTAAGGAGGCAAAAGAAGCACGGCTCGAGAAAAATTGCATAGAAATTGAAAAACAACACAACAGTAAAAAATACCAATCTAATGCACAAAAGAATTCAGGAGCTTACTAATCAAAGAACACATACATCAGCAGGCTGCCTAAAGACAAACGATGGAAAAATCATAATAGAAAACGATCAGATGTTACATGTATGGTCAGATAATGTGAAATACCTTTATGATGATAACAGAGAAGAACAGTATGATATTCAAAATAATAATGAAGGACCATCAATTTTGAAGCCGGTCTCTCTGGCCGAGGTTTTACACGACTTTTTCCGTAATCCCGTTTATCCACGCAGGGTAATGCAGCGAGCGAGAATTGGAAGCAGTTCTACCCGCGTTGGTGACTTGCGGGATAATAGAGCCGGCCGCTCAGAAAGCAATGGCAAACTACTGAGCGTAATCTTGCCAAGAAATCAAAAATCAGCTGAAAGATGCTGCTGTTGACAGTGATGTCCTGTAAAGGATATGCAATTTTTAAAAAAATCAGTTTTGAAGATGGAGGTTCAGAATGCTCTTAACCATATGAAATATGGCAAAGACCCCAGATTGAGACAGCATTACAACAGAAATGATTAATGCTTTAGAAAAATACGGAATAGATATAGTTACCAGACTCCTGAATACCATATATGATACTGGAGATATACCTCATGAAATCATGTAATTCTGTATTTATTGCAATCCCAAAGAAATCAGGAGCCTTGGCATGTCATCAACATCGAACAATTAGTATAATGAGTCACATCACGAAGATTTTGCAAAGATTTATCATGCAAAGAGTTAGGAATAAAATACAACCTGAAATAGAAGAGGAACAATGTGGGTTTGTAGTAGGCAAGGGTACAGTAAATGTTGTGTATATACTGAGAACCATAATTGAACGTTCTATAGAAGTAAACAACGATCTACATCTCTGCTTTATTGACTACACAAAGGCTTTCGATAAAGTGAGACTTGTCAACATGATAAGGATGCTTGAAGATCTACAAATTGATGGAAAAGACCTTAGACTTGTAAAAAACATATATTGGAAATAAGCCGCCATAAGAATTGATAATGAAGTGGGTCAATATCAGCCTATTAAGAGTGGTGTGAGACAGGGATGTGTAATGTCTCCAGATCGTTTTTTTCCATGTACAGTGAAAGTATTTTCAGAAATATAGAAGATATGGAAGGAATCAACATTCGGGGACGAAACATCAATAACATTAGATATGTAGATGATACTGTCTTGATTGCAGACAATGAACAGGACCTGCAACATTTAGTAGACGCGGTTGTTGCACACATTGAACAACTAGGGTTAGAATTGAATTGTTAGAAGACACAGATTATGGTCGTCACTGGGAAGAAGGAAATACCACAATGTAGTATACAAGTAAACGGGCATATTCTTAAACAAGTGAATCGGTACCTCGGAACAGTCATAACATCTGATGGAAGATGCCTTGTAGATATTAGAACAAGAATTGTCATGGCGAAGGTAACCTTTTGCAAGATGAAAAACATACTGACCTATAAAAAGATATCAATTAAAACGAGAAAAAGAGTGTTGAAGTGCTACATAGAACCTGTACTTTTGTATGGATGTGAAGCGTGGACAATGAGCAGTCAAGTTGAAAAAACAGCTGATGGCTGTGGAAATGCGGTTTCTGAGGACAATGCAAAGAATACCATGGATAGACAGAAAAACCAATGAACAAGTCCTTCAAGAAAGAAATGAAGATCGTAAACTGATTAGAGACATTAGCCGTAGACATTTACAATTTTTTGGGCATGTTATTAGAAGAAATGAATTGGAGAACTTGGTGACAACTGGCAAGATCGAAGGGAAGAGACCAAAGGGAAGACCAAAAATCAAATACCTGGATGGCTTGGCCATGTGGCATGGTCGAGACAGAAACACGGAGCTGATCCACGACTCTGGTGATCGAGTGAGATGGCAAAACATAACCGCCCACGCTAATCGGCATGGCACATGATGGATGGTTGTCAGCTTCCCGGCTTCTGATGGGTTGATTATGTTCATTCCTTACTCGTTAGGTCTTTTATGTCTGGACAGAGTCGCGCACTTGTTGAGGCTTGGAGTTGTTGTGTCCCACCCCGTCTTATCGTGCTGTTTTCTTCAGGGAGTTTTACCAGTTGTCTTCTCTCCTGGTGTTCCTCCTATTTCCCCGTCTTGGGTTGCCTTCGAATCTTCTCGGTGGTCGCCAGTTCGATCTTGGTATTGAGCGATATCGTTCTTCATCTGTTGCTTCTTCTTCTGTCTGTGTCCTTGCATCTTCTGGTTCGGGTATGGCTGTCTTGGTTTTGAACAGTTCTAATATCTCTTGTAGAGTATCTTCGTATTTTCTTTCACTTCTTGTATTTTTGACAGTTGTTCTTCAGTCTCAGTCTATATAGCAGCCATGGGAGCGACATCCTGCTCAATCTTCTGCTGGACTTGCTTCAGATCGTCCAAGGTGCGCTAAACGGCCGTTATCTGTGTTTCTTGCGTCTTGTTCTTCCTCCATGCTTGATAACCTTTCTTCTGTCTCCTCCTTTATAGCAGCCATTCGAGCGACATCCTGCTGAATCTTCTGCCGAACTTTCTTCGTTTCTTCCAGGATGCGCTGAGCGGCTGTTATCTGAGTCTCTCGCGTCTTGCATTTTACTTTCCCCATGCTGTTGAACTTTGATAGCAGGTCCTTCAGTTGGCCTTCAAGTTGCGCTTTGTCGCTTTTTTGTGAATCGATTGCTGGCCTCGTACTGCCTCCTAGCCTCTTTATATGGTAGGTTGAATTTGATGGCGATCTTCATAGCTTCCTTGCTGTCTTGGTGGCAGGGGCAGCCGAGGTACCTGGCGCCGTGTTTGCCGAGGCAGTTGGCTGCATTTTCTGTTAGTGTTAGGCCTCCTGAAGTCGTTGTCGATCTTTGCATGCTGGCACTGGACTGTATGGATGAGGTCCAGAGCATTATCTGCATACCTCCACCTCACTCTTGCAGGTAGCACGGGTGTGCCAAAACTTCTGGCACTTGGAGCACTGCAGCACTCTCGCTATGTAGTGCTCTGGAACTTTGGCCTCTCTTGTCCTATCTGATGAATTGAGGGATCACTCGGTCCTCCGATGATACGATGACGACTGGGGAGGGGATGTTATTCTTGCCGATGGTCCTCTCAGCGCTGGTGATCTTGAGTTTCTTGTTCTCCCTTGTCAGCATCTTCCTAATCTTGTCGTTTGTGAGATGGGTCTTTACTCCTTTAATGACCCATCGTTTCATCATGCTGTGTCGGGTGGCTTCTACTGTGATGCCGTGGGGTAGCTTGATGTCGGTCTTCTCTCCTTTCTCTCTGCATAAGTGCTGTGGTCTTTGGGATTTTGTTGATGGAGACCACTACTCCATCAGGTGTCTTGAGTAGCTGGTAGATGCTGTTTCTTCGCAGCTCGTTTTCCAACATACTGATTATCTTGTCTGTTGGTAGCGCCGACAGATTGGCTTCTCCCACGCTTGTCTGTTTTAGAAGTAATCTGCCAGTGGATTCCTCAGTTGTTGTGATTTCCTCCGATGTGGAGGTCTTTGGTAAACTGGGCAGCTTGGTCTTGGTGCTGATGACATCTTCACGGCAGCTGCTGGCTTCAGTTAAAGTTGTAGTCTCTGACGTCGGTTGGGCGACGGGAGCGGATTCATTTGGTGTAGAAGTGGTAGCTTCATTTAATGTTTCTTCAGGTTCTGGGGTTGTGTTGCGGCTAGCAGACACGTTGTCTTCTTGCATCATCTTGATAGTCTTGACGGCTTCCACGCTGCTCATTTTAAACGTCGGGTGTCTTCTGGTTTTACCCTTGCGACGTGCCATTTTCTATCACGCGGCCGGCGTCCGATTAGCCTGCTTGTTCTCGATAGTGCGCCGAGTCGACTGGTGATGTGTGATGCGATGACTAAGTTAGCATAACTCCCCCTTCTCTTTATAACTGGTTATGGTCTTAAGATGGCGACTGTAAGCAGAGAGTCTCTTTATAGATACAATAGCAACGCTGAGCATTTAGTTGTTGGTTATGGTCTCAAGTTGGCGACTGTAGACAGAGGGTCTCTTTACAGAGACAACGGCAACGGTCACCGACCAGTATTTTTTTTTTTTGCGCTTTGAACTCAAGCGTAGTCCATACACACTATTTATAGTAGTGATGGGCTGAATTTTGCGTGTGGATTAGCTTTCCTTATTAACAGTGTCCCTCGCCATCAGGCGAACCCATTCTGACTTCAGAGGTACTTTTAATTTGCGTCCCCAAGTCAAGGACTTCAGGTCAACATTTTAGTCCAGCTGTCCGATGTAGGGGTTGAACCGCTAACCTCGGCATCAGCACAGTGGATGTTTAAGAACACGCGTTCATACCCATTCGGCCATGCTGACCTGCAGCGACCAGTATGATGACCGCTAAGAAGGAAAGCATTGTAAGAATACCCTTTTCGGTATCTAGAATACCATGACTCATCATTTCACGTCCGGCATAAAGCACACTAATACCTGACTGAGTGGCACCTTGCCGTCTTGACAGATGATAGTTTGTTACACTGTGCTTTAATAACAATAACCCATGGTGGAGACTAGGGATGAAGTTATACTTCTCCATAGCACACAGCCTGGGCTGCATGCAGATTCCGTGTGTTGCTCATGTAGCATAATCCCTCTAACGGCCTGCCTAGTTTACTCCAGAGGAAAGGCAACACCAATAAGTCTAGAACAATACAAGCTGCAGACGCTACCGGAGCAGTGAGGCAATGCTGTAACAACATACTTATAATGATATGTTGCGCACGTAAAAAATCCCTTGGCTGTTGGAAATCGAATAAGAGTAGCCTAACGGCAAAACCGTAAACGGTAGCTGCCCGGGCAAAATTTCGAGTTAAAAATCTACCCAAAGTATTTTAGGATCCTCGCCGGTGCTACGGAGTTTGTGCACTGAGCTGAGTTTCTCCAGACTCAGGTTTGAGTTAGGAGGAGAACGGAGCACTTATAGGTTGCACCCGTGTGCCGCGATGTTGATCCATCGACTAAACTAAACTAAACTTATAATGATAAACTAATAAAGTCGCTTAAAAGTCGACAGGGTAGATTTCAATTGCACCGGGTTTATCCCATATGGCTGTCTTTTTCCGCAGCGTGGGCTGCCGAAAGTATCGCGCAAAGCACGAAACTCCGTAGCTCCAGCGACGACCCCAGGAGTCTCCGAAAAAAATACACTCGTGAACCGATGGACGCCGCCAGAAATCGAACCCACAACCTTCGGTGCCATAGTCAGACGGCTTAACCACGTCGCCACGGATACTCCCTGATCAACTAATTACAAGTGAAAATATAACAAATTACATCACATTTGTGTATATCATGTGAATATGTTTGATATCGTTACTGCAGTATTGGATTCATTTATAACATCTCGCCACTCCCTGTGCCTTCTTCCATTTTATACATTGTTAGCCACACAGTATTAGAACCACTATCGCAAAACCTCTTGCCTTACTTTGGCTGCACGAGATTCTCCGAAACACGCTGCAGATATCGCCAGTCTGTTCTAACGATTGTCTGTTAGTCCGTCTGATCGTCAGCGTGTCTACCCTTGTTCTAGTTCAGGCCTACAAGTTTGCCGGCCTTGCCGCGATTCCAGAGAGAGATGACCTACATTTGAGCTCAGTGGTACGCAGGGTGTAATAGCTGTTTTAAGCACGCGTTTTGTGGAGAGAATTCGTCAGCCCTGGATACGCATCTGGCCATGGCCTTCTCTAACCTTGTATAGCTATAAATCGAGTTCCACCCAATTTTTATATTTCTGAGGTCATTGTTTTTACTCTCTCTCTCTCTCTCTCTCTCTCTCTCTCTCTCTCTCTCTCTCTCTCTCTCTCTCTCTCTCTCTGCCATATTCTTTTCAATCGCTTGGTTTGAACTTAAGGGCTGTCCATACACAGGGTTATCAGAAGTCCGGCAAAAAAAGGACATGTCCTTCTTTTTAGCCTAATAATCTCCGTCCGGCAGACACAGCTAAACAGCTTTAAAATGTCCGGCTTGGCTTATACTTGATGTTTTCTTTTAATATTTTATGAGTAATTAATAAAGATTATAAGGTAATAATTGTACAATTGGTTGTTTAAATAATGTTTTTTTCTAGCATTTTGAAAAAAGGCCTCAATTGAATTTATATTTATTTCTTAACATGATTGTTTCTTGGTCGTTTCACTAAGAGTAAGATACACTTATTGGTAGCTATTGTAATAAAATTGTATTGATTATGGGTTTCACCTGGAACGATTCAAATGAATCATTCAATATGTCCTTCTTTGTCCTCTTTTTTGTCTCATTATGTCCTCCTTTTGGTGACCACATATCTAGCAACCCTACCCATACACGTGACACTAATATCTAGAGCACTGGACTGATTGTTTGCCTGTGGTATTTTATTTCTTCTAAAACGATAGTTGCATTTTCTTTACAGAACGTAGTAATCAACTCCAGAATTTTGTTGTTGGTGTTGTTTGTGATTCCTAGGCAAGTTTTACGTTCAGTAGTTTGCCATTGCTTTCTGAACCAGTCGCACTCATACCATTGTATAGGGAGGCTCCGTGGCGAAGGTGTCAAGCCGTTTGACTCGGGCTCCGAAGGTTGTGGGTTCGATTCGGGACCGCGTCCTTCGGTTCACGAGTGAAATGTATCGGAGACTCCTGTGGGTTGTCGTTAGAGCTACGGAGTTCGTGCTTTGTGCGACGCTTTCCGTGCTGCGGAAAGAGACCGAGCCATATGGGATAAAACCCGGGGCAGTGAAGTCGACCCTGTCGACTTTTAAGCGACTTTTATATACCATTGTATGGAAACAGACGCGAGGCGGTCAGCTTTTACATCGCCCGCAGATATGTTTTGTCTCACCATCAGGCGAACCCACTCCGAATTCCGTATCGTCTTCTTCTTCTTCTTCTTCTACTTCTTCTTCTTCTTCTCTTCTTCTTCTTCTTCTTCTTCTCTTCTTCTTCTTCTTCTCTTCTTCTTCTTTCTTGCTTGTTCTTCTTCTCTTCTTCTTCTCTTCTTCTTCTTCTTCTTCTTCTCTCTTCTTCTTCTTCTTCTTTCTTCTTTTCTTCTTCTTCTACTTCTTCTTCTTTCCTTCTTCTTCTCTCTCTACTTCTTCTTATTCTTCTTCTTCTTCTTCTTCTTCTTCTTCTTCTTCTTCTTCTTCTTCTTCTTCTTCTTCTCTTCTCTTTCTTTCTTCTTCTTCTTTTCTTCTTCTTCTTCTTTTCTTCTTCTTCTTCTTCTTCTTCTTCTTCTCTTCTTCTTCTTCTTCTTCTTCTTTTCTCTTCTACTTCTTCTTCTTCTTCTTCTTCTTCTTCTTCTTCTTCTTCTTCTTCTTCTCTTCTTCTTCTTCTTCTTCTTCTTCTTCTTCTTCTTCTTCTTCTTCTTCTCTTCTTCTTCTTCTCCTTCTTCTTCTTCTCCTTCTTCTTCTCCTTCTTCTTCTTCTTCTTCTTCTTCTTCTTCTTCTTCTTCTTCTTCTTCTTCTTCTTCTTCTTCTTCTTCTTCTTCTTCTTCTTCTTCTTCTTCTTCTTCTTCTTCTTCTTCTTCTTCTTCTTCTTCTTCTTCTTCTCCTTCTTCTTCTTCTTCTTCTTCTTCTTCTTCTTCTTCTTCTTCTTCTTCTTCTTCTTCTTCTTCTTCTTCTTCTTCTTCTTCTTCTTCTTCTTCTTCTTCTTCTTCTTCTTCTTCTTCTTCTTCTTCTTCCCTTTATTTCCCACTCAACAAAACCACGCTATCGCCTGCAGCTCCCTCCTTACCAATAATTAAAATTAATATATCGCGGGACTTAATGCGCTTGTGTTTAAACTTCCGTTGCGCTGATCGGGGTAGTGGGTTATATCCCTATACCGGTCAGATGACCTTCAAAGCTGACATATAAAGAGAACAGAAACAACATTCATTCAAAGAAGCATATTACAATAGAAAGGAAATGCTTAATAAAGTGAACGAATTAAAAAGTTAAGACAGTAATAAAATTCGATGAAAGATTAGTGGCAGACATTAAAATAAAAACAGAATATGCCAAGCAAATGCACCATTTAGGAAGAACAAAAATGTTTCATTTAATAAAAAAAAACTCACATTCAAAGGAGAGTGCTGTAATGTTATAAAGAGCCTGTTTGGCAGTGACAGTCAATCATTTGGCAGTGACAGTCAATCGTATGGTAGTGACAGTCAATCGTTTGTCAGTGACAGTCAATCGTTTGGCAGTGACAGTCAATCGTTTGGCAGTGACAGTCAATCGTTTGGCTGTGACGGTCAATCGTTTGGCAGTGACAGTCCATCGTTTTCCAGTGACATTCAATTGTTTGGCAGTGACAGTAAACCTTGGAATATGGTCGAACAAATCAGGAAGAACTTAGAAGCAGCTCAGATGTGATTTCTGAGGCAACTGTTGCGAATACTTTGGACTGTCAGAGTGACTAACACAGAGAACCTGGAAAAAGCTAATGGAAGTAGAACAAACGAGCGAACGAACGAACCTTAAAACTTTGAGTCACAAACTGGGCACGCAGGCCCGTCTTACATTCAGCCTTCACAATTACTCATCTTTCGTTCATAAATTATCGATTCTGCCTGTTACTTTTACATAGGAAAAAAAAAACATTATCAAATGAATGTTGCGAACATAAACAATGCATATTACCGTGTTGTGAGACAGGCAGGTAGGCAGGCACACACACACACACACACACGCGCGCGCGCGCGCGCGTACACGCACACATGCATTAACTCATAAGTACATACCTACACACATACATACTCCTTCATTTACACAAACTCTCACAGTTATGCACCCACCCAATAACATACAATTACACATTCACTCGCTTACGCACATACTCATTCGCAATCACAAGCTAACACATATTTACGCTTACATACACTCTCTCTCTCTCTCTCTCTCTCTCTCTCTCTCTCTCTCTCTCTCCATCCTCTCTCTCTCTCTCTCTCTCTCTCTCTCTCTCTCTCTCTCTGTCGTCCATATTATCCCCTTGATACATAAAGCAAAGCACACACACACTCCTTCCCATACACACATAATCGACACATACACAATTTCACATACGCGCATTTACAAATATTAGAATATAGAATAGAATAGAATAGAATAGAATAGAATAGAATAGAATAGAATAGAATAGAATAGAATAGAATATTCAACTGGGGAAATGAAAAAGACAATTTTCATTGTTCGCGTAATTAGAAGACAGGCCTAGGGAGGCACCGTGACGACCTGAAACGACTTCAAACATTAGTGACAGAAAAGACAAGAGTCAGACGGACTGGGCTAAGATTGTGGCGCATCAAGGAATACCGTTGATAAAGCTGATCCAGAACACTGAGGACTGAGCTACATGAACACCAACGCCCTCTGGCACGCCACGTGATGGTGGTGTGCACGGAGATGATAAGCAAGTAGTTAGTTGTTTGGTTTCACGTTGCCTGGCAATGACGTAAGTAGCTGCCCAATGTAAACAAGGGAAATGCTCGGGAAATAATTGTTGATACATTTGTTTGAGGAAATGCTGAATATACGAGTTCGTTGTGTTTGTTTCATTTCCATTTTTGAAAAAGAAGTAGCAGTAGAAAAATAAGAATACAAGGAAGAGAAGTGGGAAGAAGAGGAGGACAAGGGGGAGGAAGAGGAGGCGAGCAAACATAATAATAATATAATAATAATAATAATAATAATAATAATAATTTTCGAATTATAGTATTAGTGATGATGGTGGCCATGCTGGAGGTGATGATCGTAATTGTAGAAATGCGGTGAAAGAAGTATAGAGTAGATAGAAACAAGCTGTGGGAAATCCTTAAACAGTATGTGGTGAGTACACATCTAACAAACCTATATAGAAGTTTATACAACAACAGTGAATGCATAGTGAGAGCAACTGGAGGACACTCAGAACCCTTCACCATAAGATCTGGAGTACGACAAGGTTGTGTCCTGTCCCCTCTCTTGTTCATAACATATATAGACAACATATGTAAAGAAACCAGCCAAACAGAGACAGCAAGAATACCACATGACGAGAACACAGAAGAAGAACCATCTGCAAATCTAACCATAAGAGAACTCCTGTTTGCAGACGACCAAGCATTAATAGCAAAATGAGAAGCTGAATTACAAGACCACGTGAATAGTCTAAACGAAATGTATAGGGAACATAGTATGAATATTAGCACAAGCAAAACAGGGGTAATGACTATAACTAAAGAAGAACAGACAACAACAATTTACCTAAAAGAACATCCCTTGAAACAAGTAAAGAGTTTCAAGTACCTAGGAAGTATAATATCATCAAATGGCAGATCAGAAGACGATATCGAAAATAGGTGCAATAAGGCAAATCAACTCATTGGACAGATGGCACCAATACTAAAGAACAAACATGTATCAATAACTACAAAGAAAGCACTTTACAACACAATCTTCATGCCACCTCTATGCTACCAATGCCAAACCTGGACAATGACAGAAAAAGAGAAAAGAAAAATCACAACAACAGAAATGAGGTTCCTGAGAAGAATACTCAACGTATCAAGAAGAGATAAGATCAGAAATGAAGAAATCAGGACTAAAGTAGGGGTTATAGCAGCACTAGATTTTACCAGAAAACAGCAAGTCAAATGGTTTGGCCATGCAAATAGGTTACCATTCAACAGCATACCACAACAAGCAATGATGTACAGACCAGATGGAAACAGAGGAAGAGGCCGACCACGTAAACGTTGGACGGAGGGAATAGCAGAGTCCATGGGAATATTGATATATGAAGCCCATACTCGGGCACTCTCACGATGTTTATACTTCACCTCGACATATATATATGCCAGATTTATTAGTTTTGTGCAAGCATGTTTAATAAAAGCCTTCCTTGGTCTACAGCAGTGGTTCCCAAGATTTTCATGCAGAGGGCCATATCTACTATTTTCGGTAGTTAAGCGGGCCACAACGTTATAAAATTATAAAAGTCGTGCGATATCATTCTTACCTTTCTTAACTTTAGTCAACAAAATTCTAAATATTTTAAAGCAGTCTGTGTCAGTACAACACTGCGATCATTTTCTTGGTTTAAAATCAAAAGTTCATTTAACACTACATTTCAAATCAGATTAGAAAATCGCTATTAATGTAATTAATGTACAATCGTAACTGTTCTTCATAACCAGTTACTTGAGTTAAGATGCCAGTTTATCAATCTCTGGTTACAAATCTGTCGGTGCCCAAAGTCATAAGCGCAGTTAGGTTACTGTCGGTGAGTCTGGAACGTTGCTTAATTTTTATAACGGTCATTGCGGAAAATGACTGCCCACATCTGCAAGTCGAACCAAAACGACAAATGTATCTCCGGGCGAATGAACGCAAGTGTTCAAATTGTTCGACAGGCAATAGTCTCCAGAATGAAATCATATGATCAGCTGAAGGTGAAGCAGGTAGCTCCAGAAATTTACATCTCAGTGTAGAATTGCATTTCAAATAAATTACTTCGTGCTAAAGGTTTTGCGTACTCTGATTGGTCGGCAAGGCTGGGATATGGGAGCTTCATAACGTTTCGTTGCGAACTGAACAGGCGCACATTATTGCACGCTGACGGGGCTCTCCGAGTGCATTTTTGAAATTATCAAAATATATTATATTAAATAACGAGGCCTCGCGTGCCACTTTCTGACAAGTGGCCCGCGGGCCGTGGTTTGGGAACCTCTGGTCTACAGTGTCCTCCTTTTCCCGCCTAGTAATTTGCCTTCTCTACTGTATGGACCGGAAACTCCGAGATGGGCTAAAACGCTACAAATAAACTACAAATGTGCGTTAAGCCATTAACTGGTGCCTGGGCATAGTAGGACTAAATTGGTATGACAGAATCATAACTGTGGAGCTCATTGAGCGGACAAAACACATATCAGAGTACACAGGGAGGAAGAAGAAACGCTGACGGTGGACTATACGTTCATTCAGGTAACACGAGACCATTATAACTAGAAAGGCCTTTGTCTAGAATCCATCGAAATTGGGCAAAAGAAATAGAGGAATAACTCCGAAACACACAGTTAAGAGAATACGCAAATGATGGGGGGGGGGGGGGGGGGGGGGGTGGGCATGAACGGAGCTGAATGAGATAGCTAAGGACGGGACATCTTAGAGTGAATTTGTCGAGGACCCTACCCCAATGCGTGATACAGGGAGAAACCAGAAGGTTGCCTCCTATTGCTGTCTGTATTCGTGTTTCAGACATGGCCAAGCCTCCTAGGGTGATGATAAAGAGAAAGACCACCAACAAGAATAAATAAACTTAACAACGTGGTATGGGTTATGTGCCGTATCAAGTGTTTGTCTGTTATGTCCCGTTGACGTGATTCTCTTTTGTTAATTCTCATATCATGTGATTCTCTGTTGTTATTCCCATATCATTTGAGTCTCTGTTGTAAATATTCATATCATGTGATTGTCTGTTGTTATGCCTCATATCATGTGATTATATGTTATGTCCCATGTCTGTTGTTATGTCCCATGTCACGTGATTGTCTTTGTTATGTCCCATGTCATGTGATTGTCTGTTGTTAATTCTCACATCATGTATGTTGTTAATTTCCATATCATGTGAGTGGCTGTTGTTATGTCCCATATCACGTGATTGTCTGTTGTTATGGCTCATATCATGTGATTGTCTGTGTTATTTTATATCACGTGAATGTTTGTTGTTAAGTCTCATATCATGTAACTATCTGCTCCTTGTAGTTGTGACAAGCATTATTTTAACACCGGCATTTCTCACCAGCCGGCTACGTGGTAAAAGGTGTTACGGACCCAGTTCACGATCCCTCATACCGCTTTCGAAACACATCTGTGGGCTGATTTGGCAGCACACCGCCTTGCGTTCGTTCTTTATATGAAATGGTATGGGTGCCAATCGTTCAGAAAGCAACGGGAAACCACTGAACGTAAACTTGCCCAGGAATCATGAACAGCCAAACAATGATGGGGTTGACTGCTAAAGACTTCTTCTGCTACCATGTAAAGGATATGCAACTTTAGTTGCACCACCTCTGAGTCCGTTTTATCATCTGACTACGCTTTTCCCAGCCTCCTTATCAACCATATGTTCACTGTTTCCAGCATCTGCACATGTGAAGTTCTTCGAAGGTGTGGTCTCATCATTCTACGTGAATGCGAATGGATCTTGTGTATGGGTATATATTTCTTATATACATTTGTCAACAGATTTTATGTATGATTGTGAATGTATAAGGTGTATTTTTAATGACTGTGGGTATTTTTAAATATATTGCCGTTCCAAGTTTTGTATTCACCTTTCATGTTGCATGGGTTCACATATGGTGAATACAAAACTTGAAACAGCACTATTTTAATAACCCTCACAGTCATTAAAAATACATGCTGTATCTTCTGTATGGGTGCGAATAAATCTGTATAATTGTGGATTGTTTGTCTAGGTGTTAATATATCGTCTGTAGGGTTGTGAATATATCTTCTGTATGGGTGCGAATAAATCTGTATAATTCTGGATTGTTTGTCTAGGTGTTAATATATCGTCTGTAGGGTTGTGAATATATCTTCTGTATGGGTGCGAATAAATCTGTATAATTGTGGATTGTTTGTCTAGGTGTTAATATATCGTCTGTAGGGTTGTGAATATATCTTCTGTATGGGTGCGAATAAATCTGTATAATTGTGGATTGTTTGTCTAGGTGTTAATATATCGTCTGTAGGGTTGTGAATATATCTTCTGTATGGGTGCGAATATATCTTCTGTATGGGAGTGAATATATATGTATGGGTGTGAATAGATGTAAACAGTATAATTGTGAATATATCTGTACAAGTGTTAATATATCGTCTGTATGGATGTAAATGTATCTTCTGTATGGGTTGGAAAATGATTGTGAATATATATGTATGGGTGTGAATATATCATCTGTATGGGAGTGAATATATATGTATGGGTGTGAATAGATGTAAACAGTATAATTGTGAATATATCTGTACAAGTGTTAATATATCGTCTGTATGGATGTAAATGTATCTTCTGTATGGGTTGGAAAATGATTGTGAATTTATATGTATGGGTGTGAATATATCTTATGTATGAGTGTGAATATATATATATATATTATATATATATATATATATATAATATATATATATATATATATATATATATATATATATATATATGCATATATGTGTGTACGGATGTGAATACACCTCTATGGGTGTGAATATGTCTATATGTGTATGTGCTTCCGGTATAAATGGCGACGATCTAACGTTCATTCTTCAGGAAACGCTGTTTTTAGTGTTTTCCTGTGGTTTATATTGTATTATTTCGTATTCGTTTATTGGAAGTGTTCACAAGATGCCACGGAAGGCAGGTGGTGTATGAAATTTTGAGGGCAGCCGACAAACAGTTCTTGGTTATGGTCTCAACTTTCGCGACGGTAGGCAGAAGATCTCTTTCATGAGACAATGGCTAAGGTGCCCGGCCACTATGGCAGTACGGTCACTGCCAAGAAGGAAAGCAACGGCAAACTACCTTTTATAAAAGTGCCTAGTTTATAATGATTCGCCTAACAGATCATCACAAGAAAAAGACAGGGACAGTAAAATTAGCAACATGGAATGTTAGGACGTTAAACGACGTCGAAAAATTAGATAGCATCAAACAAGAAATGGAAAGAGAGAAAATTAATATATTATGGATGTAAGAAACGAGATGGACAGGAGCCGGGATTAAGATAGATGAAGATGTGTAAGATTGTTTATTCTGGAGGAGAAGATCGACAAAGAGGGGTAGCAATTATTTTGGATCGGAAAACTTCAAAATCTATTCAAGGATATTGGGCGATGTCAGACTTAGTTCTACTAGTTAAATTAAGCGGCAAACATTTTAGCATAAACGTTATTCAAATATATGCCCCAACATGGGAATCCAGTGAAGATAGTGTAGAGGCATTTTATAATGACATAGAGTCTGCTTTAAAGAATTGTAAAAATTCAGAAATAAACATCATAATAGGTTACTTCAATAAACCATGGTTTGGGAGAGAGAAACTAAAGAGGATACTGTCACAAAATAAAACCGTGTGTTTAACCGGTTGATTATTATAGAGGATTTTCTGATTAAACGGACTATCTGCCAGCGACAACTATTTTACTAACAGTAAAAACAAATCGGATGTCAAAATCCCAGGACAATATTTGTAGTTGCACGTGTACATCTCTAACGGATTGGGAACATTCGGTGGTGATGAAGACAGGTCCCGGCATCGCTTGACAGAGTGTCAACAGTCAGAGACAAACCGGAATTGGCAGCGAGAGACAGGAAACAGTACATCTGTCAAGTCTTAGTTCCGGAACATCAAGAAGATTGACGGCTGGTTACTGGCAACTGTGTTGGGAGTATACAGGAACTCGCTGGCTTGTTTTGGGAGTCTAAACAAGTGATGACATTCTTGACAATGGCTGATATGTCCAAATAACACCTGTGTGGACAGGAAGAATACAGTCACGTGACCAATTAGAGGTTTGGCCAAAAACCCATGATTGGAGAGGAGGAGTTGATCGCAAACCTTGGATTGTAGAAGACGTGCTTCGGCACTGTGGTTCTGATGGAAAACGTCTACCGTGTGCGAATTGAGTTAATTTAATTTTACACGTGCCTGTCATGGCAAGAGTGGATGTAATTTGATCTAACTGCAGTGTGGCCTAAGGTTCCTCTGGTTGTAATGAAGAACCCGGAACAACTAAAAATCCGATCCAGGATAAATTATGATGTGGAGAGATGGGCCAGCAACTTTCGCAACGGAAGAAGTTAATACACCTTGCTCGGTGGAGTCTAATGGTATATGTATTCTACATGAGTGAATACCAATCGTTAACACACCTGAAGTGATGGAGGTTCAACCCATGTGGAACTAGATCAGTAGGGACTGATGTTCACAGTAGATGAAACCAAAACATTGAAGTGTAGTTGTTTCCACTTATCAAGGAAATCAGAACTTTCAGACTATATCTAGTGAATAAAGCAAGCCATTTTATTCTAGATACATTAACTGTTTAATAGTGAGAACTAGTGAACATTTATCAAGAGACAAAAAGACTTGTTAGTAGGACAGTGTTCCATGTTTGTTTTCACTGCGCCGGAATTTTGAAGCCGGATTTTTATAAAATTTGGAACAGTTGCGTTT
>JACEFZ010000775.1:0-48577 GCA_014155875.1 Cepaea nemoralis
CCTCCTGGCAATGTGCTTCTCCTGGCTTCTCGCTTCATACGCAAGTGTCAGCTCGATCAGCGTAAACGTCTGAGCCGACGGGGAATGCACCACAATGTCAGGTCATCTCAAAAGTCTCCGCACGGCTTCAGACTATCTGCTATGGCTTCATAGGTCAACCACCAGCTGTCAGTTTTCCGAGCCATCGAGGATAGTCTGCAGTTTACAGAACAGTCACTCTACTATCTGGTTTCTGCCCAGCTTTGAGGAAGTAATATCCGCTCCGCCATAGCTGAGCTCTCGCTGTCCGCTTACAATCTGGCTTCATCCAAAGGTGACTGACTCAGTGTATACTTTGTTAAAGAGCCATGGAAATCAGCCGTACCTGTGGGATGTCATCAATAGGGACAATACGTATTCGAACATCTGCCTTTCTCGACAGAGGGGGAAACGTCGGACTGATCCTTGTCGCAGTGTTGATTTTTCTCTCTACCGCCTCTACCATGCGAGTGCTTATTTAATAAATGAACAAAGGCCATAGGTATTTCGGGATCAACATCAACTGGAGACCTTGGATCTGGAACTTTAATCTGGAAGTAGTTATGCTCAAACGCCTCTTTGGAGGTTGCCACAAATCTTAGCCAGTCACGAAGGTTGTTCTTTCTCAAGAAGAACGTCTTTGTCACATGCATCAGATACCTTTATGAAAAAGAATCTCGCTGTTTAGATGTTCTCGATGTTCAAGTGTGTGTGGGTATAGCAGTGAGTATTTATATTTTATTTGCGTGTGTGAAAGTGTGTATATGTCGATTATGAATGTATGGGAAGGAGTGTATGTTTGTCCTATGCTGTATACATGAATGGGTGTGGATATATTGGCGTGAGAGAGAGAGAGAGAGAGAGAGAGAGAGAGAGAGAGAGAGAGAGAGAGAGAGAGAGAGAGAGAGAGAGAGAGAGAGAGCGTACAATTTTAATAGTGAGTGTTTGATTGTGAGTAAGTATATGTGTATGCGAGGGATTGTATATGCGTGAGTTATTGAGTGGGTGCCTAACTGTGAGAGTTTCTGTAAATGGTGTAAGTATATGTGTATGCGAGGGAGTGCATATTTGCGAGTTATTGAGTGGGTGCATAACTGTGAGAGTTTCTGTGAATGGTGTAAGTATGTATGCAGGTGCCCACACGATTTCAGGGATTTCTTGCGTTGGTTTTATACGATATAGTACGGGTGTCGGTCGTTTAGAAAGCGATGGCAAACTACTTAATGTAAATCTGCCAAGAGGTCATAAGAGCAAACATACTTTTGTTGACTGCGACATCTTGTAAAGGATATGCAACTAACATTTTCTGTATGCAGGCATGTAAGTATGTGTTTATGCATGTGCGTGTGTACGTGTGTCTGCCTGCCTGCTGTCTCATAACATGGTAATATACATTGCTTATGTTTACAACATTTATTTGACAATATATTTTTCCGTATGTGATTGTAACATACACAATAGGTAATTGATGAATAAAAGATGATTGATTGGAAGGTCCGAATGTAAGACGGGCCTGCGTACCCTTTGCAAATAAAGTTCGTTTGGTCTTTCGTTCGTTTGATGATTGTGTTTTTCTGCAGCTGTAAGAAGACATTTTATCCTGAAGCTACCGGTCTTGCCATCTAGGATGCTGCCTTTTTTAAAGACACTTCTCAAATTTGTCAGCATCCGTGATACCATCTTGCAACAGGTGGGTGCAGACAACGATATACTTCATGAATCAGATACGCTGGGCTGACCACTTAACTAGGATGCCAGATCACAGGCTCCCTAAACGATTTTATTCTACTGCGAGCTGCGCTATGGCAAACGCTACCAAGGCCACCTGGGGAAACGCTGAAAAAAATTCTTATGATCTCACTGAAAGCTTTTGGAAATCACCATGACACTTGGGAGACTGCTGCCAAAGACCGAAATTCGTGGCGTACATCATTACGCAAGGGTGTAGTCACTTGTGGAGCAAACAGGACTGCAAGAGCTGTGGAAAAAATAGTTGGACAAAAAAGAAACACACACTGCAGGAGATCCTCCACCTGGAACATAACGCATTTTATGTTCACACTGTCAAAGAACATTTCGAGCCAAAATAGGCATTTCCAGCAATCTTAGAACTCCAAACTTTCAACCCTACTGGATGAAATCAATGGTTATAATCATTCTTGATGTACTAACACCATTTCAAGAAAGTCTTCTTTCTCTTGCACCCTTTCCTTGCTTTCATTTTCCGGCTAATTTACATGTGCTCTGGTATTTTCACATCTTGTTTCCTTGTATCAGGAGATATGCATACATTTTTGATTAAACTGTCACATAGGAGATTACATGATTGTTTTATTCTATGCATTTGTATTCGCTTGACATAAAAAAAAACATTACAGGCTACAGAACGGCGATTTACAATACATCACTAATGACATTACACCCCAAAAACATATACATAATTCATATCCATAGGGAGATTTAGTATGATAGCGTTGCCACATACATCAAAGCCACTTAGAGAACAGAGTGGAATAATCATTCTTGCAGATTAATTCATCCAGTGGCGTGTCCTGTACAGAATCTCGCTCTCGCTAACAATCTTTCAATATTTATCTTTGTCATAAGCCAGACGTCCTGCCTGGTTTGCTGCCATGTGTAAATTAGCTATCGCATCTTGTATCTAGTTACGTTGTGGTTTTCGTCGTCTCTGGCTGCCCTGTACAAATCATTCCGTAATTTTATTGTCTAGACGTTCGTGTCTTTCCACATGTCTAGGATATTACATTTTCTTCATTTTGTTTCTGTTACTAACCAATTCTCATCAACATTGAGCTTTTACTGGGTAGATCTGTTTGTTCTCCTTTCCGTCCAAAGAATGTTTAGTGCTACTCTGTAGCATTTATACTCAAAGACGCTTTTGTGCTTTCCAGCCGACTAATTAACTGTTTATTTGATTAAACAAATGGAAGCTATGGAGCGTATGTTGGGCTTTCTCGCCAGGACATGCTGGTGTGGTGGGAAAAGAGCAAGCTGACAGATTAGCTGGGTTTGCACCGCTTTGTGACGTACTGATGATGCACGATAAGGCAGATGTTGTCAGATCCTCTTGGGATGATGTGTATAGTATGGAAGAACAGATAAACCGATATAGCCTGAACATAAAATTGATACACGATAAGGCAGATGTTGTCAGTGCCTCTTGGAATGACATGTATAGTATGGAAGAACAGATAAACCGGTATAGCCAGGACAGAAAATTGATACACGATAAGGCAGACGGGGTCAGAATCCACTTGCGATCACGTGTATAGTATGAAAGAACAAATACATATGAATAGCCTAGACAGAATAGTGCTGAAAGGTGTGACCAAAAGATCTGGCCGATACTCAATCCTCCTTGAAAAGGCCAGACGGATATATAATTAGACCGCAACTAATAACCTTAATACTGGAACTATTCGCTAGCTGTTGAAGATGAGAAGGGATCATGTATGGGAACGTTCTGAATGATGTGCTCGCTCTTTTTGAACTCAAGCGTAGTCCATACACACTACTTCTAGTAGTGCTGGACTAAATTTTGCGTGTGGATTAGCTTTCCCTATTAACAGTGCCCCTCGCCATCAGGAAAACCCACTCCGACTTCAGAGGTACTTGTAATTTGCGTCCCTAAGTCAAGGACGAGAGGTCAATATTTTAGTCCAACTGTTCAGTGTAGGTGTTGAACCCCTTACTTCGGCATCAGCACACCGAAAGTTTAAGAATACGCCCTCTTATCCATTCGATCATGCTGACCTGCTAATGATTGCAAGACACCTACCACTTGTACTTTCACTGTCAAAACTGTCATTAACTGCCTATATAGTACCTTGCGGTGTTTGGCAGAGGGGTCTTAAGCCTGAAGAATTAAGGTCGCCTAGTTAGTGCAGTTGCCGCGAATTGTACAGGTTAGGGCTTTCTTTTTGCCCCCGAAAGAAAAAAAAAACACACGTTACTGAGAATTCGAACACGGCTCTCCGAATCCAGCATTCTGGCCACTCAGCCAGTCGCTGCTCTTTTACTTTTTCTCTGAAATGATACATAGTTTAAAGTACCTGGTGCCAGTTTAGGATGTTTTTCTAGGTTAGCAGTCGAGTCGACGTCCAAGACTCATTCTCGCTTTCTCGTCATCGCGCAATGTTTATTCTGGGATAAAAGCCGCTTGCCTTTCATCTTATTTGGCTGAGTTAATTTTCTGGACTTTTCCTTAGACTTGTTCATGGCTGGCTAGATTTTACAAATACATTTTCGACAGAGTGGGAAAGCCAGTCCTACGCCATCCTTCACCTATTAGACATGGTATGATGCCGTGTTCCTTACTATCCATTGCTTCCTTTATGGATCACGCAAAAGACACGGCATAGAGTGGGATTTAAAACAAAAAAAAATAGACCTTTAGACATTCACATGATCAAAAATAGGGTGGATATTCTCATCACATGGCCACGGTCATGGTTGCGGCCTTGTGGGAGCACGTGCACTCCTGGGAGGAGCAAATGGATTACCATGGTCTGGCAAGAATGAGACAACGAGGAGTGACGAAGGGATCTGGCCGACGCTCAACGCTCAGAGGAAAGGTGAGACGGACTTATAATCAGATACCTACTGGTACTATTAGTGTTGGAACTCTTCGCTGGCTGCTGAGGATGGGGACGGAGCACTTATGGGAATGCCCCGAATGCTGTGATATCGATTCCTAAATCAATCAATCAATCAATCAATCACATGGCCACACGATTCTTTCTCAAGCTGGTGTATATAACAAGCTATCATTGAGCCCAAGTTCGTATCTCTCAAATAATTGTATACACGTATAACAAACTATCTTCTAGGATTAAACACTCCCCCTCTCTCTCTCTCTCTCTCTCTCTCTCTCTCTCTCTCTCTCTCTCTCTCTCTCTCTTTCTACCCTCCTCTCTCTCTCTCTCTCTCTCTCTCTCTCTCTCTCTCTCTCTCTCTCTCTTTCTCTGTGTCAAATAGTTGTACAGAACGATATTCTAGCCACACTTTCACATAATGTACATCATAAGCAACATAATATTTCATGTGTCTTGATAAAAAATATACTACCATACATAGGAGACTAGGTCTTGTTGACTGGAGACAAAGCTTGAAAGAGGACATGACATTTTTAACATATGGTCTAATGTTTTTTATTAGGAGCTCACAGGGTCTACTCAATTGAGTAGGTTGACTTCTTGCCAGTCCGCCACTGCCACCATCAGTGTTGCCATCTCCCTTTGATGAAAAAGCACCAAAATCGACCCAAAAAAGCACTAAAAAGGACCAAAATATTTTTTAGGAAGCACCAAACAAAAGCACCAACTATTTTTATTACAAATGTAACAAGGTAGCACAGTATAATTTATTATTATCACTTCATATTACAATTAAGTTTATTCCAGATCCGCCAAATCCCAATCAGAACTACTTTCGAACCAAAACAGCACCAAATTGCAATACTATTTTTTGGGAAATCACTAAAACAAGTACTGGTGGTATTAATTCACAATGTTATAAAGTAGCACATTATAATTTATTATTTTCACTGAATAGTAGAATGAAGTTTATTCCAAATCTACCAAATCCAAGTCAAACAACTCCTCTTCAGTTTCTGTAGCTATTTCCTGCTGTGTTTGCTCCTGCGATGATGAGGATGAGGAGGATGACTGAAAGAAACATCTATATGCCTCCTGTGATCCAATTGTTCGCAGAATATCCTTAGGTAGTTTATAATCTGCCATATCTTTTCATTCCATTTCTAATAGTCAAAACAGCCGTCAAACTCTTGATGCTCAGTTTGTTCCGCAATTTTGATTGTATAACTCCCATCTGACTGAAAATACGCTCCACGTCCGCATTAGAATGAGGTAAAATGAGCACAGTTAAAGCTAAATCTGTAAGATCTTAGAAAGGATTTTCAACGGTGGCATCCCTATATGAGGCTATTTCTGCCCACAGTCCAAGTGTGTCAGAGGTCTGTGTCCACTGCATATGATGAAGTTTTCTCCACTGTAAATCGATGCGGGTGAGAGTAGCTGCATCTTCTACAAACATTTTAGCAAGATCCAATATACAGGGCTTCATTGGCTGTAGACATTCACTTCCACTAAGACATGACATGGACTGCAACACTCGAACGTTATCGGGTGTACGTAAACGCAGCTGTGTCAATAGCTCTATTAAAAACTGGATGCACCTTCCACGAATTTCTTTCTCATCGGGAAACGTGTAGTCTGCTATTTCTTTCTCAAACTCATAACCTAGATTGGGATTAGGATCTAAATAATCTTGAATAGCTTCACTTTCTGTTATTTTTTCCCCAGGAATAGAAATCTTTGAACTGATAGAATCAATGAGCTGGACAAGATCGCTGAGTAGTTTTGTTGGATCCTGTATATCTGCTTCGAATTTCTTATTCACACTTTGAACTTCTCCGAGAATATGCTTGAGAAATATGAGATACACATAGTTTTTCATGTCGCTAAACATATAATGTAGAAGTCCTGCTGTATGACAGCGCTCGTTGAGTCTTGCTACATCAAAATGAGTTCTGAGCTCGACCCACTGCTGCAATATTCTGACAACAGCAGATTGAATGGACATCCATCGTGTCTGGCTTAATTGAACAATCGTCAGCGGATGTTGTCCATCATTTATTGAAGCAAAAAGCTCCCTGTACTTTGCTTGACGAAGACTTGAGTGAGAAAACCAGTTATATGTTTCTCTAATCATGAACTCTATGTACCTGCGTAGACAAGCAGCTGCAGCCTGTGACACTGCCAGCTGAAGGGAATGACATACACACCTAATTAGTACCAGATGAGGAACTTCGGATTTTAATTTTGTATATACACCATTGTTTACACCTTTCATGACAGACGCATTGTCAGTGCCGAGTGCAACTAGTCTTTGCAACTCAAGTCCATTCTTGTTTAAACAATATTTTAACGCATTGCATATTGCCTGTGCGTTGCAGTCACTCAGTTCAACTAAATCTAAGTAAGTAACCACATACTGCTCTCTTGTCGCTGAATAGTACCTAATAGCTACTCCATGTAGCTTAGTTTCAGAAATGTCATTGCTCTTTTCAATCAATAAGCTGTATTTACTTTTGCCAATATCAGCTGTCAAGTCTGTTGTGAAATATGGTGCAAGTACATTTGAAATAACTGCTATGCACTTAGTTCTCCTAAGCTTAAAGTTCTTGCAACCTTTGCTGTCACCAAAGTGTACCTTGCAGAGTTCACTTAAATGGTCAACAACGCGAAGCGAGCAAAATGGCCAGCTATGAACAAAGACATGCATCCTTCTGTTTCTTTGACATCATCTTTTAGTTTGTCAAATGCAATTGTTGTTTGCCTGTGTGTACTGAATGGTTGTTCGGCTTTCTAATGTTTCGTTGCATTCTTGTGCCTCTCAATATCATTTAACCTGGCTGCAATTGAACATTTGCAATATTTGCAAAAACACTTAGTATTATCCCCTTCTACTTTTAACAACCATTTTTGAAATCTCGTGTCACTGAGCCACTGCTCTCTGAAATGTTGATAATATTTCTTGCTCATGGTGAAACACAAATAAGCTTACATGAAAGGATAATGTAGACACCACAAAATTATGAACTCGATTACAAGCTAATGTATTGACGTTTGGACTTGTCTGCAAGATGGCGTTCGCTTTCAGCTAAATCGTATTAAAGGGAGTTAAATTAGTTGAATATTGCGCGATAACGTACTAAGACTGTTTTACTCCCTCGCTTCAGTTCAAATTCGGCTTTTTAGTGTTCCCAAAATGATTTTTAAAGTAATTTTTACCCATCCCAAAAAAGCACCCAAAAAAATTTGTGAAGCACCAAATTCGCGCGGCCGCGCTAAAAGCAATCTTTTTTGCATTAAATGACTTGAAAAAGCACTAAATTTAGTGCGAAAAGCACTAATATGGCAACACTGGCTACCATGGCGAAAAATGCGTGAAATATCTCCTATTAGGAAGGTCCGGAAGTAGGGGGGGGGGGGGAGGAGCAGAATGGATAAGACCAATCGCTCGTCAACTTCCGGTGTGCTGATGCCAAGGTAGCGGGTTTAAACCCTTGACCGGTCGGTTGGGCTAAAATGCTGACTTCTCGTGATACTTCATTTTAAATTCACCGTAAGCAAACCGCGTAAATATTTTTAGCATTGACCTAGATCTGGTGGGATCGTCGATTTTCAGAATAGGGGTATCGGGATTCACTTTGTGGTCGACAAGTGAGTACATAATTTTGTCAAATGTGTTTTGTGCTTCTTTTGTATTTTCATCGTGTTAGTGTTAGGATAAAATTACCTTACCCCATACACAAGTTGCACAATATACGAACACTACCCTAAACCCGTTATGAAATCACCCTGATGTCACGTGATTTCCCGAAAACTCCCGTAATTCCTATGTTTGTGATGAATTAAAAATGAAGTTAGCTAAGTTAGTTGCATATCCTTTAGAGGTCGTTTGCATTCAACACCAGCATTTTTTGCTGTTGTTGATGCCTTGGTACATTCACGTTCAGTAGCTTGCCTTTGCTTTCTAAACGACCGGCACCCATACTATTTCGTAAAAGATCAGCGCAACGCGGTCTGCTGCCAGATTGCGGCCTCATCTAATATAACCAACTATCTTCTAGCCATCCGGTCCTTTCTCAAATAGTTGTATTTAACAAACTATCGTCTAACCTACCAGTCCTCTCTCAGATAGTTGTATATAACAAACTATCATCTAGGCTAGCTGTCTTCTCTCAGATAATTGTATATAACAAACTGTCTTCTAGGCTACCGGTCCTCTGTCAAATAATTGTATATAAACAACTATCTTCTAGGCTACCGGTCCTCTCTCAAATAGATGTATGCAACAATCTATTTTCTAGGCTACCGGTTCTCTCTCAAATATTGTATATAACAAACTATCTTCTAGGCTACTGGTAATCTCTGAAATCATTGTTGTGGTATAATTTTTCGCAAGCCGTCAACGTCGCTGTGAATTTTCCCCGCACTATTCCTCCAGTTTACAACAAGCGCCAACAATCGAACGGAATATCCCGAAGATCTTTTACAACAAGCAACGTGACTGGACGTGACGTCATAACCCAAACCAAAACACAAGGCTTTAAGATGGCGTGGAAGCCAACAAACATTCAGTGTATACAGAAACCTAGAACCTTCACTATCATGCGTTAAAACCAGAAGACGACTCACTGGCGACAGGGTATCGCCCACTAAACCTTCCATCTTAAGATTAGCAAATCGAATAGAGGAAGAGAGATGTACCGGCCTATAAACAGTCACTGAACTTGATACACAAAATAAAGTCTGGAGTCTGAAATCTGCTGACGTGAAGTGTGAAGAAGACACTCAAATTTGTTGAAAGTAAGAACACTATATTTTATATTACGTTAGTAAGTGATCCTTTCCCAAGAAGGTGGTAAGTGAATGTGTTGTAGACCACGTGATTTGTCCTTAAGAAATTAATTTAGTGGAAACTAAATAGTATATTCAGTTATCATAGTCATGGATAAACTGTACATTAGGATAAACCACTTAACCACTTACTTTTCTCCCAGGTAAACAACTTATTTAATGTGTAAGCATTAGACCTAGGTTGCATAAATTATTTGTTAAGAAGTTAAACTAAATCAGTAGTGATTAGAAAAGTGATTAACTTAATATTTAGGAAGCTAAGAATACTTAGTTCAATAAGAAGAAACTATTTTACATGTGCCAACATTGGTAAGAACAATTAGTGTAATGTGTAACAGAAATATCCATGAGCACCTGAGATATAATCAGATTTCTATAGGGAACATAATTGTGTGTGTTGGGTGAAAGCACCCATGTGATGACGCAAATGTATTTTCGTTGTTGCTAAACATGTGGATTTATCATTTGTGAGGCACATACTAATGCCTAATTCTCATCCATGCAAACATGGGTATGATGTCTGATGAAAGATGGTGGAAAGAGTGCAGTTCCATTATGATTTCAGTAGTGTTGAATATATGAGTTTATCATTTGTAAATCACATAAATATTCCACTTATCATACATGCAACTATAATTATAATTTCTAATGAATGACTGTGGATTGAGTGAGGTCCCATTATGATTTTTATTGGTGTTGCATATATGAATTTATCATGTGTAAATCACATAGGATGCCTAATTATCATACAAGCATATATGGTTATGATTTCTGATGAATGAACAATCTATGTAATTGATGAGAGCATGCCTGTGGTGACTCATGTGTGATTTCATTATTGTTAAACAGATGTGAATGTATCATTTGTGAACCACACCAGTTTGGACAATTATCATCCAGGAAAAAAGAATGATTTCTGATGAATGAGTATGAGTGAGATGAAGAGACATGCTGAGAAGGAGTATAGGCTAGCAATCAATCTCATGATAGAAGGCAACTTTGATGTGTAATGTCCTGTCTATCAGAATAGAACATGTTCGGCATAATCCATACACTAATTAAGAATTTAGTGCTCTCCAACGCATGACACAACTTTGTATTATAAATCACTCATGTTACCATCATCTGGTTTTGTGTCTTAAGCATGACACCACTCTGTATTACATATCACGCATGTAACAATCATATGGCTCTGTGTCCTGAATGACACCACTCTGTATTACAAATAACTCAGGTTACAAACATCTAGTTCTGTGTGTCCTGAATGACGATGATTGTAATGATGATGATGATTGTAATGAAGATGATGATTGTAATGAAGAGTATGATTGGAGTAATATGGATGATGATAATCATATACTGATAATGATATAATGATGATGATGAGAATGATGTACTTATATTGTTTATAAGCAAATACTCTTTGCAACGGGGAATGATCTTTAAAACCCTTAATGTATGAGGCTCTTTTTCTTTAATGGAAGAAGATGTAGAAAAAATAACTATGTACAGAAGATGATGGTAGCCATTTTTATCAAATCCCCAATCAATCAAGGTATTATTCAACTTGGAGACTATGATGACAGGCATAGGTGAAGATGAAACTGCACATCTGCTAGTTTACACCTTGAAAACCTTATAATGGAAGATTGGATGAGGAGCAACCAATTCTATTGGTGATAACTCAATGAGAACACCAAGACCATATGTCTCCTATGTTTATTTTTCTCTAGCAACAAGATTCCTGTTAGTGATTTCACTTGTTGTGTTCTTAGGAGTCTACATCATTTCATTTCTAATGTCATGTTGATGATATCATTAGATTCATGATTGATGCTGAAATTTCAGGGAGTGGCTAGTTACAGCTAGATCCAGACCTGACTTTGTGAATGTAACAGCTTGGCTGAATGAAGCAGCTAATGTAGTGAGGCCAAATACTACATGCAAGAAGTTCCACTAAACAGTTAGGACAGGTAACATAGAGAAATTTGTCTTGTGCCTGAGGGTGGAGAACCAAGAGCCACTTTCCTATTAGTAACGCGAAAATTAACCATCTAAATAACAGGAAGATACATAATTTCAGGAAACTATTGACCACAGGGTTCCAAGAACTCTGGAATAGAGCACCATGTTTGCATACCCTGTTTCAGACTTAAGCTACCCCAAGGGAAGATGGATAGTCATTAGCACTGAGGAACTGGACTATCATAGATGTCATTGAACGGAAAAGTCGAGAAATCAATGTCATAGATAGCGATAATGAAATATATGTATATGAACTTTGTTGTGAATTGGATTGATATTTTATGACATGTATGACCAAACATCATCATTTATGTATAATACATTATGAAAATAAGGGTCATTTTCCCTTTTGAGCGTTTTCTTGTCGTAGTAAAATTGTTTTAATTAACAACCCTAAATTAATGATCATTTAGTTGGTAGAGGAGAGGCAAGGAACCACCAAAATGATATTTTGAGTATTTAGAGAAAAGCTTTTCAGTTATTTCCTGGAGGTATTCCTTGGTTCTCCGAAACTCTATGGTCTCAAGAGTAAGCCAGTAACAACTAAATTAATTATAAGAGGATTTGATTGATTGATTGATTCATTTAGGAACCGATATCACAGCATTCGGGGCATTCCAATAAGCGCTCCGTCAACATCCTCAGCAGCCAGCGAAGAGTTCCAACACCAATAGTTCCAGTAGAAATCTGTTTTTATGTCCGTTTCGTCTTTCCTCTGAGCGCCGAGCGTCGGCCAGATCCCTCGTCACTCCTCGCTGCCTCATTCTTGCCAGACTATGGTTGAGAAAGAGGAACTTAGTATCCTTTCTCTCTTTGGGGTTGTCCTAACAACTATACATCCTACAGTTGTATACAACGAACTATCTTCTAGGCTACCGGTCCTCTCTCAAATAGTTGTATATAACAAGTTATCTTCTAGGCAACCGGTAATCTCTCAAATAGTTGTATTCAACCAACTATCTTCTAGGCTACCGGTCATTTTTCATACATTTGTATATAACAAATTATCTTCTAGGGTTCCTGTCCTCTCTCAAATATTTTTATATAGCCAACTATCTTGTAAGCTACCGGTCCTCTTTGATACAGTTGTATATAACAAACTATCTTCTCGGCTACTGGTCCTCTCTCAAATAGTTGTATATAACAAACTATCTTCTAGTCTACCGGTCCTCTCTCAAATAGTTGAATATAACTAACTATCTTCTCGGCTACAGGTCCTCTCTCAAATAATTGTATATACCAAACTATCTTCTAGTCTACCGGTCCTCTCTCAAATAGTTGTATATAACTAACTATCTTCTAGTCTACCGGTCCTCTCTCAAATAGTTGAATATAACTAACTATCTTCGCGACTACCAGTCCTCTCTCAAATAGTTGTATATAACAAACTATCTTCTAGTCTACCCGTCCTCTCTCAAATAGTTGTATATAACTAACTATCTTCTCGGCTACAGGTCCTCTCTCAAATAGTTGTATATAACAAACTATCTTCTCGACAACTTGTCCTCTCTCAAATAGTTGTATATAACCAACTATCTTCTAGTCTACCGGTCCTCTCTCAAATAGTTGTGTATAACCAACTATCTTCTTTTCTACCGCTTCTCTCTCAAAAAGTTGTATATAACCAGCAATATTCTAGGCTACCGATTCTCTCCTAAACAGTTCTATATAACCAACTATCTTCTAGGCTACAGGTCCTGTCTCATACAGTTATATATATATATATATATATATATATATATATATATATATATATATATATATATATATATATATATATATATATAACAAAGTATCTTCTAGGCTACCTATGCTCTCTCAAGGCGATGCTAACCTGAAAAAATTAACTTCTATAATATTTAATTTCTATGTTCTGTTATGGTATAGGATTTGATACTGAAGATTGTACGTAACGGTTGCCATGGAAACCAAGATAAACAGCGGCCATATTGGATTTCTTAAATGTGATCTAAAACAGTTATTTATCAATTTACAAGCTTCATATTTTGTATATGGGTACAGAAATAGAATATGTACATTCTGTCAGAAGCTTTTAGTGATATCCCTTGGACATTTTTTTCTTCATAATTAAAAATAAATTTCAACATTTTCATATACAATATTTTTGATTATTTTTACTACTGCACAAAAACTAAATCTTAGTTTTAAAAAAAGCTCTTGACAAAATGTACATAATACAATGAAAGATATTTCTGCTAAGTTTCATTGTAATGTGACCAGCCGTTTTTGAAAAAAATTTAAACAAAGTAAAAAAATATGGCAAAATGAGAAAACGGGGAAAAACAAATTATTTTCATGTTTTTTTGTACTAAAAAAGTTATCTTAGGGCCAAATTCAGACTTTTCTGTAATGTTTAAGTTCTGGTAGGCTTTTCGGTGCTTACGAGCATTTGCCAGTTATTGACTTCGTGATTTCTTACGTTGAGCATATGATTGTATGTTAAATTTCTTGGAACAAGGCATTTTTCAATTCGCGTGTGGATCGGTTGCCAAGCGAAAACACAACAAAACAGCCATCTTGGAAACCCACGTGATCAGTTTCCGCCAACGAGCGTTGCGCATTCGGCGAGGTGTTCCATATATGGGATTTTCCGGAAAATTATTGATTCGAAAGAAACTGTCCTACACAGAAGAGCTCACAATTAAACGAACCCGAAGTTTAACGAACAATTAGGAGAGTTCATGACCTTTACAGTGATGTATGAAACATCCGGATCGTGCGTCGGAAAGATATCGTTGCTATGGTTAAAAAAAAGCGTCAATTTCGTTGCAATTTTCAATAATTAGACAATTCTACACCTAATGTGGGTTCAGTAACATATGAATATTGCATTAAATAACAGTTTTTAAAGAAAAACAAGTACCAAATTTGATAGAAGACATGCTAAGGTGTTTAAAAATGAACCATTCCAAAAATAGCCAAACTGACCAAATATCGATATTTTTTTAGGTTAGCATCGCCTCAAATAGTTGTATATAACTAAACATCTTCTAGGCTACCTGTCCTGTCCTCTCTCATACAGTTTATATATATATATATATATATATATATATATATATATATATATATATATATATATATAACCAACTATCTTCTAGGCAACTTGTCCTCTCTCACATAGTTATATATAACCAACTATCTTCTAGGCTACCTGTCCTCTCTCAAATATTATTTGTATATACCTAAATAATCAATATCTTCAAGCCTTGACTTATTGGCGTAAATTAACAGTACTTCAGAAGTAGGAACGGATTCACCTGATGGCGCTGGAAACTGCTAATAAGGTAAGCTAATCCACAGCAAAGATCAATCCAGTCCATTAGACGCATTAGCTCATGTAAGGACTACGTTGTGATGTACAGTGTTAATGCTTCACTTGGCAGGTTACGACATAGTCAGGTCGACTCGTGTGTCGACCTGCATGAAAAAACATTTTCTCCACAACTAAGGATTGACTCCCCCGACCCCTGCCCTTCACTAACCCGATGTAAAAGACAAATGAACGTAAAATGTGACACAGCCATGTGAAACTTAATGTTTCGAAAAAAAAAAAAAAATTTTTTCACGTAACAAAAAACATCTCGATAATTGCTTGATAACAGCCACGCCTACTTTCGGAACAAACTTTCCACCACTGCTGATTATTATAGAACGAGTTAGTGAACGCAACAATGCTTGATCTATTTATAGTTAAACCTGTGATAGTTTCTTTCGGTTGGAGTCAATTAATGACATTTAATTTGACTATTTAGTTAACCTCTTGAACGCACAAAGAGCTTTGGGCTATAAATAAGTTAATAATGTAGCATACCCACACTCTACTCGAATGCACAGTTCGTTATATTTTTAACGCGTTTGTGGAGTTTCTAGCTTGTAAACAGTTTCCCCTTTTGGAATGCATTAATTGCACATACGTGACAATGGGAGCAGATTCTGGGAGCGTATTTTTAGTGTAAGAAGCAAGTAAACAAATGCGTCAGGTGACTTGACTTCAGTCATTCATATAATTCGGTAAAGTAACATTAGCGTGTGATTACAGTGCTTCATCTTTCTTTCTTTCTTTCTTTCTTTCTTTCTTTCTTTCTTTCTTTCTTTCTTTCTTTCTTTCTTCCTTCTTGTCTGTCTGTCTGTCTGTCTTTCTGTCTTTTTATTGATCTTTATTTGTATGTTTGTTTGTTTGTTTGTGTTTCTTTCTTTCTTTCTTTCTTTCTTTCTTTCTTTCTTTCTTTCTTTCTTTCTTGTCTGCCTGCCTGCCTGCCTGCCTGCCTGCCTGCCTGCCTGCCTGTCTGTCTGTCTGTCTGTCTGTCTGTCTGTCTGTCTGTCTGTCTGTCTTTTTATTGATCTTTGTTTGTTTGTTTGTTTGTTTGTTTGTTTCTTTCTTTCTTTCTTTCTACCGCCCTGTCAGCATCATGCTGAGAAGATTAGACTGGACAAGTCCATGGGCAGCTGGCAAGGCAAATATCCATGCTATTCTACTAGACTAAATCTTCTTGGAGGTGGGGGTGGCAAGAGGAAGGTGGTGGTTATTGTCGTACTTCGACTGCTTTCCCTTTATAGCTGGCTGTGTAGGGTAGTATTGTTGCATGACCAAACCATCTGACTTACCGTATTTCGATAAATTCCTTGTCTGAGATTATGCTCATTATGCCCACTTGCTTCATGGTGTCACCATCTCCGATCTTGTATCGTTTTACAACACGACTTGTTTTATGCAGGTTATCAGGCATGTTTGTGTCGTTTTTTTTAAAACCTGTGGTTCATTCATTCATTCATTTAATGAATCATTCCGAAGCATGGTGTAGAAGTCGTCAGATCATGTCGGTCCGGTTTCTTCCATGTTCCGTTATTCTCTTGAGATCAGCGTAAACTGATGCCCTAAAGTCCGTTCATAATTGTTTGACTTAGTTTTCTCCTAGTACATCCTCTTTGTTTTCTAATGCAGTTCAGCATGGCCGAATGGATAAGAGCGCTATTTCTTAAACATATGGTGTATTGATGTCGAGATAACGTGAATTCTTCTGCTCCTCTACAACGGTCAGTTGGAATAAAATGTTGTCTTCTCGTCTTTGACTTAGGAACGAAAATTACACGTACCTCTGAAGTCGGAGTGTTTTCGCCTGATGGCGGGGGTCACTGGTAATAGGGAAAGTTAATCCACACACAAAAATAAGTTCAGAGCCCTGAAGTAGTAGCTCGGGTATGGTCTGCTCGTGAGTTCAAAGAGAGTGATTATAAAATCTATGTCTTTTCTCTGCTCCGTCTTTCGCCCTTGATTATTGTTTCTGTAATAAATCTCCGTGTCTCATGTTGCGGCGAAGTCAACATAACCTACTTTTGTGTATGATATTTGTACAGCTATTTTTTTTTCCCAGCATGTTTTAGCATGTCTTGACTTAGCCACTTTTTTACCCAACTTATTATCTGCATCTTTGATAACACGACAACTCTAAAGCCTCTGCAATTTTCATATTCTTTGTTTATAGTTCATGTTTCAGGACTGTATACGGCAGGGGTGTCAAACTCAATCGCTCAGGGGGCCAAAACTTAATTCACACGTAAGGTTGCGGGCCGGACAGGATAACAATTCAATAAGCCAAAAATTCAACCTGTTTTAAACATTAATATAAATTAAATCAGAAATAAGTTTTAATAATAAAAAATAATTGTTATACACGTTTTCACTCTCATGACAATTTGACAGAGTACGATGGTTGGCATCTTTTCTTGGCTACAAGTTCGTTTATGTTAGGAATAATGTTTTGTAACATTGAGATTCTCATGATGGACTGCAAGTGTTAATCAGTTAGACGACTCATGTGGGATTTTTTGTTAATCTTCATCACAGAAAACAGCTGCTCGCACAGATATGTGCTACCAAACATGCTAAAGGGTCGAGCCGCGTGTAGACAAACCCGGGGCATCTCTTTAGGAATGACACGAGTGAACTGTGCAGGCCCCACAGTGTCGTACTTTGTCTTTAGTGTCCCATTACACTGCAGCTCTATTAACTCCATCTGCAAATTTACAGGTGCAATTTCCATAGCTATAGCAAATGGATTATGAAACAGCTCGAAATTACTTTTCTGTGCTTCAAAGTCACTAAAGCGCCGTGTGAACTCAGCGCGAAGTAAGCTAAGTTTTTCAGCAAAGTCGGTATTGGGAAACACCATAGCGTTCACTTGGTTTAACATTGCTTGGCAACAAGAAAAGTGAGACAGGTTGCATTTGTGCATTTGTGTCTCCCATAAGCGCAGCTTCACTTGAAATGCCTTCACTTTATCCAGCATATCAGGGATAATGTGATCCCATCCCTGGAGCTGCAGGTTAAAGTCGTGGTTATATTAGACAGAAACGCCAACTCACAGTTCCAGTTATTTTTATCCCGAAAAACTGTGGAATCTTTTCCTTTACTGTCCATGAATTGACAGATTTCCTTGATCAGCTGGAAAAATCGACTAAGAACTTTTCCCCGACTAAGGCACTGCACCTCTGCATGATAAGGTATGCCACTGAACGTCAACTCTATTTCCTGCAAAAAAGACTGAAATTGGCGTTGATTTAAACCTTAGACTCTGAAAAAGTTGACGATTTGTGTTACAATACTCATTACATGTTCCATGTTGAGGACTTTACCACACAGCGATCCTTGGTGTATGATGCAGTGATATGCTATCAATTCACCAGTACAGTTCTCCTGCATCTTTAACCGTATCCTTCCAACTAGTCCACGTTTTCCGCCACACATCGCCGGTGCTCTATCTGTCAGTCCAAAGAGTTTGTCCCTGTCGCCTATCGTCCTTAGGGGGAAAGTGGAGTCAACAGGCACACTGTTTAAATTCCCTTTCCTTAGCTTGGGCTTCTGCCGGACCTTTGTCTACAAACCCCCTGTCAGTCTTAGGTACACTATCTCTCTCTCTCCTCTTCTTCTTTTTACCACAAAACAATACCCTTCATATTCCTCCAGAACATACCCACACAAGACTGTATTTTAACAAATGATAAAATAAAACATTTAATACAGAAAAGTGTCACGTGTGTGTGTGTGTGTGTGTGTGTGTGTGTGTGTGTGTGTGTGTGTGCACTGTTTGCGTGTGGAAATATATAGTATTTTCTATGGTGTATGCGAGAAGAGATAAGTGAGCCCAGGATCGTTCATCATCACGGTCGGCCATACCACATCACACCATAGTAAGTTCCAAACATGTCTCTCCGGAGAATGGTTGACTCCTTGGAGTTAATCCTATATAGTCCGGTGACTGGTCTCCATTACTGAATATGGTATACCAAAGTCCATAAGTTCAGAACCCCCGATGTATTTAATGTGTCTATAACGATCCTGGAACCTACGAATCTCGGCACTTCTCTCACACGACTCCCCAAGAAACAAACTGATGATGTCTGTTCGAGTAAGTTCCTCCTGTATGTTTGTACAAGTTTACTGAACAGGTTTCCTCACCATTATGCCTTCTCTATATAATAATGTTATTGTTCTGAGAAGTAATCACCATTATGCCTTCTCTATATAATAACGTTATTGTCCTGAGAAGTAATCACCATTATACCTTCTCTATATAATAATTTATATGTTCTGAGAAGTAATCACTGTTAATATTGAATCACGCCTTTCAGGACCTCAGTCACTGACAACCAGCCCTTTTTATGTTAAACACTCTGGGCTTTGATGAGGCCATGATTGGTGGAACGGTGTCCCATTGCCGACACCATTTAACATAACTTCACTCAGTGTGACTGCTATTTTCCTCCTCTCCCAGCTAGTCCTTAATTTCTCCGGTACAGTAAAATATCACTCAGTGTGACTGGCATTGTCCACACCTCGTAGTAATACTTCCTTTCTTTTACACCGTGGAACCTGTTGAAAATAGAACATTCTGTGAGAGAAAAACCCTATTCAGACCCACTATATGTGAGTGTAGGCCAAATGGCCACACTCAGATATTTATCCTGGTTAACCTAGAACTACACTCTAGGCATAAGGCAGAGTAGTTCGTCACATTTGGGTGGTAAGGAAAAGGAAAGACCAAAAGGAAAAACACAGGAGCTCCAGTAGGCCTCCCTACCGGAATATCCTACCATTAACATTTCCTTTATCCCCCCAGCCATCCCAAATCTCCCTGAATATCATCCCATTACATTGGTCTTACCCTGCCGAGTGAAATTATATATCACTCTACCTCTTTTAAGCTAGGCATCAGCCAGCTGCGGCCGACGCTCCTAGACTACGTTCACACAACACACTATCACTAATTTCAAGTCTTAACTCTATTTATAAATAAACTACCTTATGCTAGTGTTCCGAGTTGGAATTCACAATTCACAACATGAACAAAAAATGTCCCTTGTTTCCAAACAACATGGCACACTGTGAATCCCTTCTCCATTCGAATTGGAACACACAAACACTCCCGTTATCTGTAGTTCATCCACAGACTGATCACAAGTTTCGTCAACTCCCAACCCGAAAAAGTTGCTCGAGTGACGTCATTGTCCTGGCGGCGACCAAATCAAGACGGCACTTTCCCTCTCATCTTGAGATCCGGGCAAATCAACATGCCGACGATTGTCTTTGATTCGGGGACTTGTCAGGGAATCCCGGTCGTGTTTAAATTTGGAACATATTTCCCCACATCAAATAGTTGTGGCGCCTAGAGACGGCGGTTTCAGGCCTTTCATCAATCTGGATCGGCATTCTTCAGTATTATGTGACAGTCCCAAGGCAGGTTCATGTTAGTTAAACTTTGACATACGTTGTCAAAAATGTCTTTTCCTGTCGTTGTCCCATGCATGGATTTCATGTCCAATATTTCTTCTGTAACATTCAAACTGGAGTCCACTCCACGGATGAAGATGGCGAGCTGTGCAGTATCAGTCGTGTCATTACTTTCAACGACAGTAAGGGAGAATGCAACAAAGTCTTTGCTTTATTCGATCAGCTGTGTTTTCAGATCATTGGCCATCTCACAAACCCGATTAACAACCGTATTTCTGCTAAGGCGTACCTTTGTAACATCTGCATTGTGTCTGATCACAAGACGTCACACATTTTCATCATGCATCGCTTCAGAAACTCCCCTTCTGTAAATGGTTGGCTTGATTGTGTGATCTTCTCTGACACAATAAAACTTGCTTTGACTGCAGTATCAGTTTGTGATTTTGCTTTGGAGAAAAACATTTGCTGTGGAGTTAGATGCTTCTTCAATTCTTTTACATTCTGTAGCTTCTGCTCTGCATTCAGGCTGTTTTAACTTGTCTTGAAGTTTAGTTTCTTAGGGCCGTCCTAAATTATATTCTTTGATCACAGCCACATTATCTCCACAAATTAGACACGCAGGTTTACCGCCAATATCAGTAAACATATATTCAGCCTCCCAGCGCTTTTGAAAGGCTCTGTTATCAGAATCAACTTTTCTCTTGACCATTTTAAAGGCTAGCTTTGATTTGAAAAGATTGTGCATCTACCGACAGACGATTGATTGATATCAGGTTAACCATAGCGGGAAAAGGTGATGTAATATCCGGGCATTACACTACTTTCAATTTTTATGCGCCAATCCAAAACGAGCATCTGAACGTTGCTAGGTAAGTATAACGACGAACACTAACTCGCTACACAACTTTTATTTTCGCTTATTCTGATCGAAGCGAGAGCGCTCTCATGTAGCCTATGATTCGGAAGGCTTATGCTGGGGGGGGGGGGGGGGGGGGGGGGGGGGGGGGGATCTGAGCACCTATGGACCTGTCCGGAGTGCAGGGAAGATACCCCAATTGATAACTGATTCGGAAGGCTGCTAATTAGGGAATTTGATTTGCACTTCATATCGTGACGATAAAACAATATTTTTGCCTAAAATTCTCTCTTGGGCCGAATATATTTGTACGTCGGTTGAGACCTCTAGGGCCTGATATGAGTGTACGGCGGGCCGGATGTGGCCCGCGGGCCATGAGTTTGACACATGTGGTGTATGGAAACGGCTAGATATGAATACTTATTATTCATTTTAGCTGTTCCATATTAGTCCTTTCAGTTGCAAGTCAAGTTAGTTGCCTATTCTTTGCAGGAAGTCAGAGTCAGCCCCAGCATTTTTGGCTAGTTATGATTTCTTACAGGGGCGTGAACACATTAGTTTTCCAAATATTTACATTTCCACAGCTTTACCGTAGATTACCATATTTATATTTGTAAACACAATGAGTGAGGAGAATATTCTCATTTTAACACCTGCGATTTCTGTTAGTTGTTACCAACGTTCTATTGTCACTTGTAATGTTTCAGTGCTCTAGATGTTTGCAGCTATTTGTAAGTAATTTAAAGTGCAAAGTATTCCTGTAAAGTAAAAAAAAGTGAGGCAGAAGGAGAGACATAGACCGGGATGGAGAGACGCCGGCAGTATCTCAAGTGTCCTTAGAGATTTTAATGACGTGGAAGAAGCCAACAAAGTTTGGGCGAAGAAAATCAATGTCTTAATTTGGACTGCTCTGAGAACTTTAAGGCAGCTACTGAGTCCCCTGGTATATACGGACAGAAGAGATCAGATGCAATTTAATTTGGACCATTGTCAACATGTCTTATGTAACACGGTGTGGTTATTTATATTGGCCTTTCTATGTGGACCTATTTCTACTGTAGAAGTGACGAGGATAAGTTTGATTCTAACCACACTTTCTTAGACATGTTTACTCTATACAGGAACTAACTTTACTGCTAATTTACTGTTACTTTAGACTTAGATGGTTAGGACACACTAGACGGATTGACGATGGTAGAATACCAAAGACATTTTTGGTGAATTATATATTAAAAGTTGCATATCCTTTTCAAGACGTCGCAATCAGCCTCAGCATTTTTTGGCTGTTTGTGAAGATCTTGGCAACTACGTTCAGTAGTTTGTCATTGCTTTCTAAACGACCGCATTATATGAAAAGGCGGGCTGCTGCCAAATCTCCCGCAGCTGTGTTTCGGACGCGGTGTGCGGGATTACGAATTGCGTCCGTAACCCCTTCGTCACAGTGTCGGGTTCATGAATATTGCACCAGACACCTGGGGGTGTCCAATGTGCAGACTTTGGGAGAATAATTGGTGAAACGATGAGAACCGCTGGCCAGGGAGTTCAAGGACAACATTCAAAATCGCAGGATGAGCGAAGACCGGGTGCGTGGTCTTTCTATCACCATTGTAAACGCCTGACAAAAGTTTCCCAGTATTAAATGGATCATCAAAACGCAGAACATCTTTGTCAAAGAGGTAGACAAAAATTGGCGCTCGGAAACTGACAGCTTATCTGGGACAATTACACATCGGAGCGGCCGCATTCGGCTGTTGCAAGTCGAACAGAAAACATGATGTTATGCTGCGGGGAATATGTGGTCGATGGAGGTGTGGTTGGGGGATGGGTGGTTGGAGGTGTGGGTGAGGAGAGGATGTGTGGGTGGGGGATGAGTGTGTGGGTTAGGATGTGTATGTGGGTGGGCGTGGGATGTGTGGGTTGGTGGGGGAAGTTTCTGTGGATGGCGAGTGTGTTTGGGATGGGAGAACAGGTGAGGGCAGTGTGTGTTTGTGGGTGAGGGGTGTGCGGGAGGGGGATGGGTCGGTTGGTGGGGTATGTATGTGTCCCTGGATGAGTGTGTGTGTGGGTGGGTGGGGGGTGTGTGTATGGGTGGGGTGATGTGTGGGTGGGGTGATGTGTGGGTAGGTGGGAGATGGGCCTTATAACATGGTAATGTGTCTTGATATGTTAACAACATCCATTTCACAATGTTTTTTTTTTCCTTCCTATGTGAATGTATAATGCTCTTGATGGACGAAAGATGAGTGATTGGAAGTGCCGAATGTAAGACGGGCCTGCGTGCCCAATTTGTGCCCCTTTTAAAATAAAGTTGATTTGATTTGATTTGTTTGCTCAAGATGTCTATTACGATTTTAATGAAGCCAGCGAGAGCAAGAGGACACCCTAGAAGAAAATAGATTGACGACATCAAAGTCATACGAAATAAACTATCAATTGCCAGCCATCGGGGCAACTTCTTCTCGCCACGATGCTTGACGGAAAAGGTGGACGATGATGAGGATGATTGAGACGACTTCTGTCATAATAAATCTAGAGTAGAGAGTCTACATGATGATCTTGGGGTCGTCAGGACAGTGTGTTAGCCACTGCTCAATACCGGATCCCATATTTTACTTATTATCATCAAGTGCCTTGTTGATTGGAGTAGACGATCATTTCTTTTGCGCTCGCTCGCTTTGAACTCAAGCGTAGTCCATACACACTATTTACAGTAGTGATGGACTTAATTTTGAGTGGATTAGCTTTCCCTATTAACAGTGCCCTTCGCCATCAGGCGAACGAACTCCGACTTCAGAGGTACTTGTAATTTACATCCCAAACTCAAGGACGACAAGTCAACATTTTAGTTCAACTGTCCGGCGTAGGGGTTGAACCGATTACGGCATCAGCAAAACGGATGTTTAAGAACACGCGTTCTTACCCATTCTGCCATGCGGACTTGCAGTGGACGATCATGCTTCTTTCACATCTTGTAATCTCCAACATTGATCAATTCGTGTGCGGACTTCATTCCATGATATGACGCAAGACCGTCAAGAATGTTCTCTCACTGTCTTCCTCTATCTATTTGTGGAGTTGAAACATAAACACGGAATGTCAAGGAATTGTGAAAGGGTGTGTTACTATCACCTAAACGGCAGACGCCGGTATACCCAAGGTAGCAAAAATAAATGATAGACTTCTGCCAGGAATAATTACCTATACTTCTAGCCTTAATATCTTTTACCCCGATTCCTTCTGTCCGGAAGGTACAGCCGGTTGGCTTCCTGCCGGCCAGACTGCACCACTCTAACGACAAACTAACAACCGTTTGTGTCAAACAACGTAGATCATAAGTAAGTATCGTTCCATAAGCGTGCTGAGATGTATCTATACGACTTTCATATTTTGGCAGCAATCAAAAGCAGTATACGGGGGTCTCAATGATCATCAAATGGGAAATTGCGAGCTCGCAAATTCATTATGTGGATAGTCCGACTCTATGAGGCCGTAGTCGTATGTCGGGGGAATGACCACAGTCGGCTTACCTTACAGTGAAAATAGAAGTGTTCCAGGGTCTGTAATCTGCTAGGAACTGACTGCTCTTCAGATAAATCAACGCAGAAGTCGCTAACCAAGTTCCCGATTCTGGAAATAAATAGCAACGTGCGCTGGAGGATCGAGGCACTCACTGTGCAGATTGGATCAAAGTCCCAAATCTACAAACTGTCGAAGGTAACAATAACAATAAACACCCATGTGCCGTGGAGACAGAACAGTGATAGAATTCATGGTTCCTGCAGGGAGAGACAACGGTCGACCAGCACGAAGTTAGACACAGGACATTGAAGTCACTTTGGGCATGAGTTTGCGTGAGGCAGGAGAACCGACAAGAGACCCAGAGTCTTTTCAGCTGGCTTTGATAAAAGCACGGTCTGCTACACGCCTGATAGTGATGATTAGTCTCAAAAGGTTTCGCAGTAGATGTCTAAGAGATTAAATACGAGGGTGAGTTAATAAGTAAGTCACAAATGGCTGTAGAAAAATAACTAAATATAATAACAACTTGAAACCACTTTATTTTTATACATGCATTGTCCCTTTATTTTCAACATAATTTACACCAACATTGATGCACTTATCGCATCGTTTTATCAGACCTCCCAAACCGGCTGCATAGAACTGCGTGCTCTGTTTTCTAAACCACGTTTTCACTTCACATTCAACTTCGGCGTCACTCTCGAAATGTCTCCCGCCAAGGTGGGTTTTCAGTGTTTATACTGACAAAGGGTTATTCCGTAAAGCGGTGCATAGCTGGGTAGAAAAAGTTACGAGGGCGAGTCAATAAGTAAGCCACACAATTTTGTAGGATGGCAGGTAAATGAAAACAAAGCACGCAGTTCTATGCAGCCTGTTTGGGAGGACTGATAAAAAGATGGGATAAGTGCATCAATGTTGGTGGAAACTCATTCATTCATTCATTCAGTAGCTTGTCCTTTGCAGAATCTCGCACCCATAACAACTTTCCGGAAAACCTCTCGATCATAAGTAAGATGTCCCGCTTCCGATACACCCATTTGGATATCATCCGCCACATCCTGCACCCATCTTCTCTTTGGCCTTCCTCTTCCTCTCTTCCCAGGCATATACCCCTCCATTATTTTTCTCTCCAAACTTTCGTGACGTTTCAAGTGACCAAAATATTTTAATTGTCTTTGTTTTATCGTCTTTAATAGCCAACCTTCTTCAATATTCAGCTCTTGAAGTATGGATGCATATGTTCTTTTCTTTACCCAAGATATTCTTAGAACTCGTCTATAACATTTATATTCAAAGGCATTTATGCGCTGTTCAGCTTGTTTAGTAAGTGCCCAGGTTTCACAGGCGTATGTTGCAATGGAAAAGATACATGCTCTTAAAAATCTAATTTGTGTAGTTCTGTATGACCCATTCCATAATTTATTCAGTTGTAATAGTCTCTGGCCGGTCTCTCTGGCTGTGGGGTTACAACACTTTCTCTCTGTAATCCCGTTTATCACGCAGAGTCTCGTAGCGGAGCTGGAGCTGAGGCGGTTCGACCCCCGCTCGTGACTTGCGGGATACTGAGCCGGCCGCTCAGAAAGCAATGGCAAACTACTGAGCGTAATCTTGCCAAGAGATCAACATACAGCTGAAAGATGCTGGTGTTGACAGCTAAGTCCTGTAAGGGATATGCTAAAAAAAAAAAAAAAAAAAAAAAAATAGTCTCTGAAGAGCAATTGATAGTCGTTGTTTAATTTTTTTTTCATTGTGTCACCGTTGTTGATAATCAATGACCCAAGACATTTGCCACCACCTCCAATTTTTCCTCATTAACATATATTTCGTTCTCCAGAGTAGTTTTATCTGTATGCATTATCTTTGTTTTTGCTATGTTAAGATATAAGTTGTGACTTTCACTATTCGATTGGGTTGAGGCTATTAGGTTTTCTATACCAGTCTGTGTTGTGGATAGCAATACTGTATCATCAGCATACCGAATCTCTAGTATGTCATGGCTTCCGATATTTAGGGCATCATATAGGTCCCTGAATATATCATCTTTACATTTCTCATTATATTTTCGGCGAACAGGTTAAACAAATATAGGGACAGCACACCTTCCTGATGGACTACTTGCTTGATGTCAAACCAATCTGATGTCTCGCCATCTATTTTAACCGCTGCTTGTTGGTCTAGATATAGCATTCTTATGAGTTGTATTACATGTGGTGGAAAACCCATATTCCTCATGATTTCCCAAAGTTTCTGATGTTGTACACAGTCAAATGCTTTTGAATAATCCACAAAACATGAGAATATGTTTACATTAAATTCTCTGCACTTCTCTATTATTAAACGCATATTGAGAAAGTGATATCGTGTTCCTCTTCCTTGTCTAAATCTAGCTTGAACCACGTTAATTTCTTCTTCCATTTTCTTACGAAGTTTTCCCATTATAATTTTTAGCAGAATTTTACTTGCATGACTGATCAGGGCAACAGTTCTATAATTGGTGCATAATTTCGGGTTGCCCTTTTTTGGTTTTGGAATCAAGATAGTTCTCGTCTAATCTTTTGGCCATATACCATATTTCCATATCTATTTACATATTCCGTGATAGATATGTATGCTTTCTTCTCCTCCCGCTTTAGTTAGTTCAGCCGGTATCGCATCACCTTCAGATGATTTACCATTCTTTAGGTTCTTCATTGCCCATGCAATTTCATCTAATGAGGGTTCAGGTTCTGTCTCTGCTGTCATTGACTCATGTATCTCATTCATATCCTCACTGTCACTCATATCATACATTCCACTGCAGTACTCCTGCCGTATTTCTAGAATTTGTCTAGATTCTGTTAAGGTATTTCCCATCTTGTTGGTGGAAATTATGTTGAGAAATAAAGGGACAATATATGTATAAAAATAAACTGGTTTCAAGTCGTTATCATATTTAGTTATTTTTCTACAGCCATTTGTGACTTACTTAGTATCTAACCCTCGTAAAATTATGGAGAAAAAAAAAACAAACAAACCCACACATGTGCATGACTTTTAAAGCGGCAACATATGTACAGCTTTTAAAGATCATACTGTACTGCATATAATAATATATAGCCATATGTTGTTAACACACTCAAACCAAAAAATAAGAATAGTTAAATAACACAGGATGCGCTGCTAGGTATATGCGAAGTACAACTAAACACATACAGTGTTTTGATTAGGTCTTAAAGAGTTAAGCCATGCTAAGAAGAGTATAAAGTAAACTAAAGGTCCCTTTCGCATGCCACTGGGCCTAATGGATATATGGTGCTAGACCCACATTTTCATAGACCAATCAGCACTCGATGAAAGTATGATAAGTAGCACTCCGCCCGTCTGTTATTCCCACAACATATCTCGGTACCCATTTCTAGGCTAGGATAACCTCGCTGTGGATTTGTACACATGTACATCAGGTAAGCAGGCAAGTATGTCACTACGCTTCTGCGGCTCTCAGATTAATTTATAAAGGTAAACATCTAAATGACCCATTTACACACCTGAATGGGTATTGGACATACAGTACCAGACAAAATATTATTATAGACAGATTTACATTTAGTGAGTGATGTGGTCAGTACCGCGTGGATCGCTTTTACTGCGAACAAAACTTCCTTGTACCTATTTTAGGCTGGGTTGAACTTCGAGCCCAGGTAAGATTCAAATACCGCCTCGATGTGAATTGGAACCCATTACCGCCTGGCCAGGCGAGTGTCTAGCCACTACACTATATTGATTCCCAAATTGAAGCTATTCTGTGACTAAATTAACCCAGAGTATAATTAATTATATTTTAGTGTAACTAGAAAATTATATATATATAACAATGAGACAGAGACAAACAGCTTTCTTTTGTCATGTGATGGAAAGAGAGGCATTAGAGAACTTCGTGACGACTGGAACGATCAAGGGGAAAAGAGGCAGAGGCAGACCAAGAGAAATGATGCTGGATGGATTGAGACGGTGGCTTGAGAAATATCATCAGCATAGTTGTTCCAGAACACCAAAGAATGAGATTTGTAGAGAGACATGAACGCCTTAGCAAAACTGATATTTCACTTAATGATGATGATGATGATGATGATATTTTACTTCTTGTATTTGAGATCGTTTTTTCTGCCATAGAACTTTGAGGCCGAGGTCAGTGACCTCTTAAACAGAGGGAACACTTTTCATTTGCAGCATCGGAGATGGGACAGACGATTCATTTTGTAAGGAACTTCGGAAATAACCGGTAATAGAATGACTGCATGAACGGAACCGTTAAGATATCATTTTCTCCTACGTTTCCTATCATTTGGAACTCATGATTACGTCTCACTCGTTATTTGCCCAGTGCGTTTCTTTCTCTATTCTTTCTTATACAAGTTACATTGTTTCACAATAAGATCTGCTCGGGAACTTGAACTGCTCCTAATGCCGCGGTAGAGAATAGGGTATCTAACCTTCGCGGATGTGGACTGGTGGAAAGGAGAGGTGACTTCTGCGTGTTGTGTACTCTAAATACTTTTTAACAGTTAACAATTGTGAAGGGTAGGCGGTTATTTGCTGCCTTCTTGGGAGCCATAATAATGCAAAGCAAGACTTCTTAATGTAGTATATTAATATCAAGCAGAAGTCAAGGGAAAACAAATATTGCCAGATCAATGTGCTAGCAGATAGCCATATCGTTGTTATAATTTTTTTAATGGCGGAGTGACGTACTCAGATAATTTGAATCGTTACCAGTTTTATAACCGTGTTGTTCAGCACACAGATGGACACTGGGTATTGAAGACACATTGTGCATGAACTTGTATGAGGCAGGGCCTATACAGCCATCTTTGCCGACTACGACGTTCTGCAACGCATCTGATAATGATGATAAGTCCTAGAAGGTTTCGTTAGAAAGATAGTGACACGCAGACTCCAGCGACATGTGGAAAGTCGTCATCTGCTTCCCAAAGGGCTCGGGAGTTACCGGCCTGGGAAGGACACCTGGGCCAATGCGGTAACTTTTGCATTTGATGTCTACGATGGCTTCCAGGATAAACAGGAGACAGTGGCTGTAGCTCTTGACCCGGATAGTACGTATAACAGGGTCAGGTATAATCGGTTGATATACACACTGTTGGACATGGAGATATGGACCTGCCTGGTTAGATGGGTTACAACAGTCTCTTTGACTCAACTTTGAGCGTAAGGTTGCACTGCGCATGGGTATCTGGACTTCTGACCTCTGTATTATTACACCTGGGTTGCCACAGGGATCTGGCATGTCTCCAGTGCTCTTTAATGTCTACACCAACAAAATCGCAGATATTGAGACACCAGGTGTGGTTTGAATCTTGACATTTGCAGATGATGTGCTGGTGTACAGACAGGGCAGAGGCAGGGCCAATTTGGCTGAATACTTACAGATGGCAGTAAACAGGGTGCCAGAGTTGTGCAGGGACGCAGCGGCCGTTATAAACCCAGACAATGCATTGGTTTTGTGTTATTCCCTGGATAACTGGATCGTCAAGGCAGATGCCCCAGGTATTATATTGAATGGTTGTCTTCTTAGTAGAGAGACTAAATTGAAGTACTTGGGTATCACCATTGATAGATGTTTGTCTTTTAAGGATCATGTGGGGGTTTTGGCGGTGAAGGCTGGTAGGGGACTTAATACATTGAGAGCGATGGCAGCAACCGGAGTAGAGCAGATGATGCTTTACAGGCTCTTTCAGCAGTTTATAATTTATGTCATTGTATGGTTTGGGGCTGCTGACAATATCAATATGAATTGGAAACAATAAGGTATATTTAGCTACTGCGAAAAGATGAAACATAATAAACACAGACACAATGCACATACCTTACAAGGAAATCCATTGTAAACAGGTGAAAACAAAGTGTGACTTATCCAAAATCAGAAGCAATCAATAAATATACAAAATGTAAAAAAAAAAGTACAATAGGACACAAAAGACTGGCCGACGTTTCGATTCTAAGAATCTCTGTCAAGGACAGGACAACACACATAGATTTAAAAAAAAAAGAGCCAGTTTGAAAGGTTGGAGCGCACACAAAATGCTGCCATGCGGGTAATTCTGGTGTGCACAAAGGACACACCAATTATATGCATGAGGCATATCCTGGCGCTACCAACAATGACGGATAGGCATAGTATCCCTCAGACCAAATGGTACCTGAGAGTTGCTGCAGATAGGGATCACCCCCTGCATTAAGCCACGGATATGGGCAAAGGGGCATAGACTAGGACGAGACTGGTCCTGGGAGACACAGGCAGAATTATCTATACGTCATATGTATGATCTAGAGACCACGAATCGTTAAAAAGAGTGGATTACAGTTCCGGAAGACATGACGAACTGGTACAATGTAATAGCAACACTGGGTCGTGCGTGCAGAGAATGGGCAGCGGGCCGCACAGAGTTTAAAGTGCAACATCTGATCCAGAGTAAAACATATCAATGTGACATAGTCATCTACACCAATGGGTCAGTATTGAGAAACAGACGTAGTATTTTGGGGTTTCATTGCGAAGGCTAATGGACGAGTCTTGAAAGAGGAGAGTCTGACACAGGAGACTACGATCTCCAGCATGAGAATGGAGGTAAAAGCAATAATAGCGACATTCCGTTGGTTAGAGGAGATTACTGCAACACACACTGTATTCATTACGGAATCAAAGAGTGTGCTTCGTAATTTGGAGAAAGGAATATTTCGTGTGGAATGGCTCTCGTCGCCTCAGAGGTCACAGAGTTTGAGAATTATATGGATATTTTGTCCTGGCCACGGGGGGTGTGGGGGAAATGAATAGGCTGATAGGCTAGCAGAGAATGCACCGCTTGGTGGTAAATTACATATGGACAAGGGGGAGGTGGTCGTGCGCTTGTGGACATGGTGGAGAAGACGGGGGAACAGATTGAGAACCCGTATGTAGAAAGCATATTATTGCTGAGGAGCGGCAGGGGTTCTAGAAGAATCTCAAAACTGAGAGGGAAGATCAGGAGAACTTTAAATCTGATAGCGGTGGGAAAGATTAGAAGAATGACTCTTCGCTGGCTGTTGCATGAGGGGACGTAGTACGTATCGGAATGTCCTGAGTGCAGTGACATCGGTTCTTAACGCAACTCAATTCAACTCATCTCGTTTGAAACGTATACCAGTTTCTGATTTGAGTTGAGTTCAGTCATGAACCGACATCACAACACTCAGGGCATTCTCATACGCGCTCCTTCTACGTTTGAAACTTATACCAGTTTTCCATCTGAATAACGTAACATGACACACTTGCACACGGTTATATGTTCTTGTATATTGATATCGCAACTATTATTATTGTTATTAATTGGTACCAAGGTGTTTAAGCTGTGAAATTTCTCACATAAAACTAATTTCTCTTCTCCACCGTTCCTGTTGATATGCCTGTCATAGTATAGAAAGAATCAATACTTTAAGCACACGCAAAACACAATAAGTTTGACAATGAGTTAACTATGACGGTAGTTTTCGAGATCACATGAGAATACACTGACGTCAAAAAATGGTTGCTTGGAAGTGAGAGAGAATAACGTGCATTCAGCCACTGGAGAGCTTAGAGGGAACATCTAGATCGTTTGATATCTACAAAGCAACACACGGATACAGCTGACATTCATTCATTCAGTAGCATGCCTTTTGCAGAACCTCGCTCCCATAACAACCTTCCTGAAAATCTCTCGATAATAAGTAAGATGTCCGGCGCCGATACACCCATCCGGAGATCATCCGCCACCTCCTGCACCCATTTTCACTTTCGCCTTCCCTTCCCCTCTACCTAGGCATAGAATATATATATATATATATATATATATATATATATATATATATATATATATATATATATATATATATATATATATATATACGTCATGGCAATAGGTGCCAGAACTCCATCCCCGAGACATCATCATCACCTGCAGCGAGCAGCTAACGTCATGGCAATGACCTCCATACATTGAAAGTGTTCATGACTGACCTAACAACTCCTGCAGCTGTCAATACGCCATTGTGCCCAATTTATTCCTGATGGTTATCTCAAAGACTACATCCCCACTATCTCAATGTACGTCGTTTCATAAAAAAAACTGCCAACAGTTTCATCCATACAAGTGATCCGGTTACATATAAGGGGATCGCCGTGGTCAAGTGGTCTAACCGAATGCCCTGTGATATGAAGGTCATGAGTTCGTTTTCAGACTCCCATCATTTGGAATATTTACATAGACCCTTGGCGATCATCGCTGTAGCTACGGAGTTTGTGCTCCATGAGACGCTTTCGAGAGGCCGCTCTGAGATACGAAAACCGAATAATTTGGGAAATAATCAAGTCATTTAAGGTGATCCTTTGTCTGTACCCCCCCCCCCCCCCTCGTCTCCTCCATGTTTTAAAACATAAGTTCTCAGTAAACGTATTCTTATAGTCCAAACCGTGTGGCGTTGGTGATCATGTCTGTCTACAGCACTCTGTCTCGTGTACTGCCAACAATTTCTGCTACTGATGGTCCTCCATGTCATGGTGTGAAACTGTCCAGCAGAATATATGACAACGTGATAAAAATATAATATCATCAAATAAAACATAATCCACTCTTATCCCAAACACGTATGCCCTGTAACAACCAAGGACATTGTACCGAGACAGCTGACAGACAGGAATGGAAATGTCTCGTCTGCGGTAGTTAAAGTAAGAACTGGATGTCAGTGTGAACTAGCGTCTCAAACTAAAAAGCAGACGAAGTATTTTGTGGATGTCTCACGACCAGATCAATAGGGCCTTTATCTCGTAGACGTGACTGTTACTGGGGGTGCTGAATTATGCGATTTCAGACAAGTTTATAAATATGCACTCTCACGTGCGCTTCTCACATCAGTCGGCTAATTTTGTGAGTTTAAGTGAGTCGGACTGTAGCGGAGCTTGGCGTTAATGCCTGGTCGTTGTGGACAAAAGCCTGGACGTGAGGGGTGACGAGGGTTGATGTTTGGATTGTTTCTAGGAAATGTGATACTAACTTTCTCCCGTTTAACCGCCATTGCTTCTAGTTAACTAAACACTTTGTTTATTAAATGTGGGTTTTACTTTATGTTGTGGGTAATATGTAGAGGATTCTTTTTCTTCTCTTCCTCTTCTCTTCTTCGTCTCTTTGTCGGATACAGGGACGTATGTTCTCAACAACCCATGCCTATAGGAAATAAGAACAGCTATGTACATACTTCTTTCCAACAACGAAGGAGCTGTTTTAAAAAGTATTACATTTTATAATTTCTTGTTTTCTGTTAGATCTGTTTGTATTGTTCCGTTCCTGTCAAAGGTTTGATTAATCGAAACGTCGTTTGTTGTGTGGTAATATACTTATTGTTATTTTATTATTATATATATATATTTTGTGGGGGGGGGGGGGGGGCGCGGCGGGGGGGGGGGATTTTTTCTAACTGTTTGAATTCACACTTACTTAATTACTTGCTTGCTGATGTACAATGTTTCTTACTTATTCATTCACTTTCTTACCTACTTACTTTCTTACCCTTTCACTTACTTACCTACTTACATACTTACTTACTAATTCACTTCATTACTTACTTACCTACTTACTTATTCACTTACTTACCTACTTAGTTACTTACTTACTTCCGCATTCATTTACTTACATACTTACATACTTACTTACTTATTCACTTACTTACCTAATTACTTACTTACTCATTCACTTACGTACCTACTTATTTACTTACATACTCATTCATTTGCTTACCTACTTACTTACATTCTTACAACTCGCTCATTCACTAACTTACCTACTTACTTACATACTTACCTATTTACCCATACACTTACTTACTTACTCATTCAGTTACCTATTTACTTACTTATTTTCATACTAACTTACTCGCTGATTTACTTACCTATCCACTTATTTACTTACTCATTTACATTCGTACTTATCTACTTACGTACTCATTAAATTCATTGCTTACTTATCTACTTACTTACTCACTCATTCGTGTACTTAATTACTTACATACCAATTTATTTATTTACATACAGATTACTTAATCACTCACCCATTTACTTGCTTACTTACCTACTTATTCACTTACATATATACTGACTCACACCCTCACTGACGCACTGACCCACCCACCTATTTATCCCACACTGACAATCTCATAATCCAGAAATTAAAACCAGGAAAAACGATAAAAGTAGCAAGAATACATTAACATGCAAACAAATAAAGGCACCATGCACATAGACGTCATCAATCCCCAAAAAGAATACCACTCGTGCGGTTTGTGTAGCTCGAGTGGATCGGAGGCATGCGGAAGGGCTGACACAATTGCTACCAAACTAAGTGCATTCATTCATTCATCAAGCAGCTTAGGACATTCATCATCATCATGTGCCATGCCGATAAGCGTAGGATGTCATGTTTCGCCATCTCACGCGATCAGCAGAGTCGTGGATCAGCTCAGTGGTCTTGTTTCGACCATACCACTTGACCAAGACATCCAGGTATTTACTTCTCTGCCTTCCCCTTGTTCTCTTCTCCTCAGTCTTGCTTACTCACGTCACTCACTCATTTAATTGCTTACATATGTAAAATAAATCTTAAAATCGAGAGGATCGACTTCATTGCACCGGGTTTTATCCCATATGGCTCGGTCTCATTCCACAGGGTGGCCTGCCGGTAGCGTCGCACAAAGCACGAATTCCGTCGCTCCAGCGACGACCCCAAGGAATCTCCGAGAAAAATTCATTCGTGAACCGAAAGACGTAACCGGGAATCGAACCCTTAAACTTAGGAGCGCAAGGCAGACCCTTGATCACTTCGCCACGGAGACTCCCAGTTCTTTCACTCACCTACGCCCAGGGATATTGCACTGACAATAGAATGGGCGCGCTCGGACAATTGTGACCAGACGCTCGCCTGCCGAACCGGAGGTGCTGAATTTGAATTAGCTACGGTGGGGATATTTAAATTTGACCTGAGCTAACCAGGTTGACCCAGGTGAAAATGGAATCCAAGAAATGACCTGCAAAGCAAGAGTGACTGACCTGATACTGCCCACATAACCCACCGAGAACCGAGTTTGTCTATAAAAATATTTGGTTTAGCACCATATGCCCAATGCGCCTTGACTCATGTCATGTCATGTTATGTCATGTCATGTCATCTCACCTCATGTCATGTCATGTTATCTCATTTCATATCATGTCATGTCATCTCATCTCATCTAATCTTATCGCATGTCATGTCATCTCATCTCATCATGTTCCTCTCGTACCTTGCGGTGACGAGGTGAAGCATAAACAGCGGGAGAGAGCCCGCTTATGAGTTTCATGTATCGTGATTCCCATGGATTATGTTATTCCAGCTGTCCATCTTTTACATGGTCGGCCTCTTCTGCAGGTTCGGTTTGATCTGTAATCATTTCTTGTTGTGGTTATCTGTTAGTTGGTAGCCTAGTTATGTGGCCAAACTATTTAACTTGCTGTTTTCTGTTGAAGTCTAGTGCTGCTAAAACCTCCACTTAAATTTTGATTTCTTCATTTTTGATTTTATCTTTTCTTGATACATTGAGTATTCTCATGGCGGGTAGGCATTGAACCGCTACGGCCTCTGGAGCATTTATCCTTGTGGCTGCGGTTTGCATTTCATATTTTCATCATGTTGGACTGGTAGTATATGGTTTCGTCGCATTGCTACTGAGTGAGTGCGTGGCGCGACTCTGTCAGCTGTAATATTCACGTGGAATGCTTTTACATGTCCGCCTTTGTACAGTGACATCTATTTTCGGAACAATGGCTAAAGGTTGTTGCTGAAATGACTGATTTGCCTTTTCGGTTCAGGAGTGCATTTTTCAGGTGACTCCCGGGAGTCGACGCTGGAGCTACGGAGTCGTGCTTAATGCAACGCTTTCGGCGGGTCGCCCTGCGAGACAGAGCCATATGAGAAAACCCGGGTCAATTTGGTCTTTCTGGTGACTACCGATTCCATCGACGATGAACTGTGGTTTTCGTGGAAGACTTTTGTGTTGGCAATCTGGTGGTGTATTATGCACAGTGTACCTGTGTGGGCTGTTAGCTTGCTGAAACTCCTGTCTGTTGCATTTTTCACATTGGGCAGTGTGGAGCATTTTGTGTGTTATTCACTGGCACAGGAACGGAGCATAATGGGGATGACCCGTTACCGTGAAGTTGGAACCTCAACTAACTAACTAATTAACTAACTAACTGACTGACTGACTGACTGACTGAGTGAGTGAGTGACAGGCTGACTGACTGACTTACTGACTGACTAACTGACTGACTGACTGAGTGACTGACTGACTGACTAACTGACTGACTGAGTGACTGAGTGACTGACTGACTAACTGACTGACTGACTGACTAACTATCTCAGAAATCGCATTTCCGTCGTCGCTATTTTTCTTTTGTCTCTCTCCCCTCCCCCTGTCATTATCCATGTTTGATTCTGTTGTTGAGTGCTAGTTTTAGTGTCTATTGATACGTATGTAGTGCTTAAATGTATGTTAATAGGGGTCTTATTACTTACATTGTTACTCATTCAATGACTGGTGCATACTCAGAGACGGAGGGCAGCACGGAGCTTAGAGGGAAAAAGGGGGTTGGGGCGGGGGCGGGGGCGGTGTTTAGGTGTCCTGCAAAACTGGTTAGCCATACGGAGAAGAAAATTATACTAGAGAATGATAGACATTGATGCACGATGTGAATTGAAAACAATTAGGTATATTTAGCTCCTGCAAGTCAGTTAGTTAGTTAGTATATTTAGCTCCTGCGAAAAGAAGAGACATAATAGATACAGACACAATGTATGTACCTTACACAAAACTCCATCTTAGGTGAAACTTATCCAAAACATCATAAACTAAAACAATCAATAAATATATAATACTGAAGTATTAAAATAAAACAATAAGTATTACAGGACAACAAAGCACGGTCGACGTTTCGGTTATACAAACCTTTATCAAGGACAGGACAACACAAACAGATAAAAGCTAAATAAAACACAAAATAAAAATAGATAAAACACAGCTTCTAGTTGGCAGGAAAGAAACGAAAATGGTGGTTTGAATCCGGTTCAGAAAGGCGCTCTTGGGCTACAAAAGTTTGTGTTGCCAAATGGTGTGCAAACAGTCGGATATGAATACAATACAGGGAAAATAGCAAGGTTATACCGTGGCATCAACAACCGTATTGATCCCTGATGGGTGAATGCAACCGGGGGAGTTTATTAATTGGCTTTCAATTTTAAGTCTAATGGCGTTGTTACAGAAGCAAGGTTTCAATGCAGTGACCCATACATCATCGACTCCATTGTGGTTAGAAAAATTAAAGTGGTTGGGGACAGGTTTGTCAGCGCCTTGATTAATGTCTGTAAGGTGTTCCCTAAAGCGGTCGGCAAGGCTTCTGCCAATTTGACCAATATATTTCGTGTCACATTGTTTGCAAATGATAACATATATTAGAGTGCGGGATTCAAAGTGAAAGAATCTTTGAAGGAGATGGTGTCTCGGGGTGAATGTAATTGCCGTTGTCAGAGAAACTATGGGCATATCAGACAATTCTTACGGTGGCATTTAAATGTACCCACAGATAAGGTATCTGTGGGGAGGCGACTATGAACAACCTAAATTTATCCTCATCTTTCATCCACATGTCCATGCCATCAAGCATATTTTTCTCCGACACTGGTGTCGGATAAATAGTTGATGGCTCAACCCCAAAGAGATCAAGAATCCTCGGTTCCTCTTTCTCAATGTAATTCTGCCCGTTAAAATTAATTTAGCTGTTACTGGCTCAATGATTTGAGACCATTAAAAAGAGTTTTGGAGAACCAAGGAATACCTCCAGGAAAACACTGACAATTTTACTGAGTATCCCAAATGTCCTTAGGGGTGGTTCCTTGCCTCTCCTCTACCAACTAAATAATTAATCTAAGGTAATTGCTTACAAAAAGTTTACTATGACAAGAGAACTCTCAAAAGAGAAAATAACCCGTAATTTTTATCGTTTATTATTATTATTATTATTATTATTATTATTATTATTATATATATATATATATATATATATATATATATATATATATATATATATATATATATATATATATATATATATATATATAAATGGAGTTGTTGATTATACATGTTATAACATTCAACAATCAATACAATACACTTACAAGATTATTTAATATTCATCTCTAACTAATTATCTATCTCCTGGCTGCACTGTATCATACATTGTCCTCAGTGTTATATCCGGTTTCAATTACAATTATTGGGCCTCTTCTTCTGGCCTAAGTCTAATCTGTGGAAAGAAACCGGGTACACCCTGGTTGGTCTCCCATCCAGTTCTTGGATCTCGGTAGCATTCAGTCAGTGTAGACTATATTCTTGATTGTTCTTTTATGTTTTCCCCCGGTTTGATTTAGTATATCTCACAGTGTTTCCTCCACACTTTACCTAGACAAAAGGATATGTGATACCTGTCCTGGAAAAGGTGGTGAAAATTGGCAGGAAGTTGCTGTGGAATAGTATTTGGCCTCACTATCTCAGCTGCCTCACTCAGTTAAGTGGCTACTGCATTCAGTCAAGCTGCTACTACTACTTTCACAAAGTGCTGCATTCACAAAGTCAGGTCTGGATAATGACCACTACCTGAAATTTTAGCATCCATCATAAATCTAAAATATCAGCAATATGAACATCAGAACTGAAATGTTCTATATTTTTCTCAAGAACATCACAAAGAAAATACCTAAAAGAATTGTGATCCTAGGAAAATAAACAGTGGAAGGTAAAGAGTCTTGGTGCTCTCAAATAGTTATCCACAACATAATTGGTTGCTCTCCATTCCATCTTCCATTATATGGTGTTCAAGTTTTAGACTAGCAGATGTGCAGTTTCATCTTCACCTATGCCTGTCCTCAGGTCTACCGGTTAAGTAATACCTTGATTGATTTGGAATTGACAACTATGTTTCCCATCCCATTCTGTACCTAGTTAATTCTCTTCATCTTTTTCTATTAAAAAGAAGGGTCTCATACATTAAGGGCTTTTAAAAATCAGTTCCCATTTCAATGAGTATTTGCTTATAAACAATATAAGTACATCATGGTATCATTCTTGTATAGCATTCAGGTGTATTCTTCTTCATTAAATGCTTCAAGTGAGAAGTTTTCTTCCATTCTCATGGATGTAATATTTATTATCATCATCATCAACATCATCATGGTTTCCTTATATCATTGTAATTACAATCATTATCATTATTATCATGCTCATTATCATTGTCATTACAATCATTATCATTATCATAATCATTACAGTCATCATCATCATCTTTGTAGTACATTATTATCATTACACTAGACCATATGTGTTAACAGGAGTGACATGAACTACAAAGTGGGATTTTGCTTAAATTACAAACACAGATGCTGGTAGTATGCGTAATGTATGATATTGGTTGTGTCGTGCTTAGCGCACAAAACTAGATGATTATAGCATGAATGATATTTTATACAAAGTGTTGTTATGCGCCGGAGTGTACTAAATTATTATTTAGTTTATGGGTTACGCCGAACCAGTTCTCTGGTGATAGTCATGGCATTACACATCAAAGTTGCCGGCTATCCTGAGATTGACTGTTGGCCTATACTCCCTCTCTCTCAGCCTGTAACTTCACTCACTCACTCAAACTCCTCATGCATCAGTCAACATATCCATCTTTGCATGTGGGGTCAATTCGCTCATCTCAGACATCATTCATATGTATGGATGATCATTTCACTCAGTCTATAGACACATTCATATCGGTATGGGTGATCATATAGGAATCATTCATCACACATCCTTCATACTGGCATGTAAGGTGGGTAATTATACTTATGTGATTTCCCAATGATAACTTAAAATGTTTACCATCATTGATATCACAATGAAATATCTTCCTTGCACAATCACTCATCATACACATCATATCTGTAGGAATGACAATCATGCCTATGTAGGTGCTTTACACAGAATACATTCACAGATTCAACAAGAATGACATTACAAGGAAATCTCATCCTTCAACAGAACTTATACTATTTCCTGGATGATATTTAGTCATGCATGCTGATGAGTTTTATCAAATGATACATTCACATCAGATTAACAATGATGAAACATACATGACACAAGCATGCTCTTCAATGTCATAGGCATGTGATCATTAGGCACACTTATGAAATTCACCCAGGATTTAGCAACATGAAATCCATGAGTCACCACATGCTCTCATTAAATACATTCAATTTAAGTGATATACTCCAATTAACATTCATGCATTATGAATTATAATAATTCTTGCATGGCGGTTGATTACGCACTATTATGTGGCACAAATATTATTATTCCCCATGGTTGCCAACATTGAAATACATTTGCCTCACCAAATGGGTGCTTTAACTCAACACACAAAATTATGATCCCTGTAGAATCTATTTGGTTCTCATGTGTTCATGAATTACAAAAAAACTATTTGTTTGTCCATGTGCTCATGTCAAAAAGTAAATATACAGACTAATGTGCTCAAATCTACTTGACTATACCACCCATCCATCCATCATGTGCCATGCCGGTAAGCGTGGGCGGTCATGTTCTGCATCTCACTCGATCACCAAAATCGTGGATCAGCTCCGTGTTTCTGTCTCGACAATGCGACAAGGCCAAGCCATGCAGGTACTTGCTTCTAGGTCTTCCCCTTGGGTTTTTCCCCTCGATTTTACCAGTTGTCAATAAGATCTCCAGATCATTTCTTCTCATAACATGCCAAAAAAATTGTGACTGTCTACGTCTAATGTCTCTAATCAGTTTATGATCTTCATTTGTTTCTTTAAGAACTTGTTCATTGGTCTTTCTGGCTGTCCATGGTATTCTGTGCATTTTCCTCAGAAACCACATTTCTACAGCCATCAGATGTTTTTCATCTGACTGCTCATTGCCCAAGCTTCACATCCATATAAGAGTACAGGTTCTATGTAGCATCTCAACGCTCTTTTTCTCGTTTCAATTCACATCATTTTAATGGTCAGTATGTTTTTCATCTTGCTAAAGGCTACTTTTGCCATGGCGATTCTTATTCTAATCTCTTCAAGGCATCTCCCATCAGATGTTATTACTGTTCCTAGATAATTGTACCTATTCACTTGTTGAAGAATATTCCCATTTACTTGTATAGTACATTGTGGTATTTCGTTCTTCCTAGTGACGACCATAATCTGTGTCTTTTTACAATTTAATTATCACCCTAGTTGTTCACTGTGTGTAACAACCGCATTTACTAAATATTTGCAGGTCCTGTTCATTGTCCGCAATCAAGACTGTATCATCTGCATATCTAATGTTATTGATGCATCGTCCCCCAATGTTGATTCCTTCCATGTCTTCAATATTTCTGAAAATACTTTCACTGTACAGGGAAAGAAAACAGATCTGGAGACATTACACATCGCTGTCTCACACCTCTCTTAATAGGCTGACATTGTCTTACTTCATTATCAACTCTTATGGCAGCTTGTTGTTTCCAATATATGTTTTTTTTTACAAGTCTAAGGTCTTTTCCATCAATCTGTAGATCCTCAAGCATCCTTATCAAACTTCTACAAACCCACATTGTTATTTTCCTATGTCAGGTTGTATTTTTCTCCTAACTCTTTGCAGGATAATTCTTAGCAAAATCTTCGTGATGTGACTCATTATACTAATTGTTCGATGTTGATCACATTCCAAGGCTCCGGATTTCTTTGGGATTGCAATAAATACAGAATTACATAACTCCTGAGGTATATTTCCAGTATCATATTGTACTAAGGAGACAGGTAACTTTATCTATTCCATATTCTTCTAAAGTATTAATCATTTCTGTTGTGACGCTGTCTTAACCGGGGGTCTTGCCAGATTTCATATGGTTAAGGGCATTCTGAACCTCCATTTTCAAAATTGCTGGTCCTTCATTGTTATTTTGAACATCATACTGTTCGTCTCTATTATCGTCATAACGGTTTTCACGTAATCTGACCATACATGTAAGACCTGATCTTTTTCTATTATGACTCTTCCATCTTTTGTCTTTAGGAAGCCTGGTGATGTACTTGTTCTTTGATTAGTAAGCTTCTGAATTCTTTTGTGCATTAGTTTCGCATTTTTTTTACTATACACTTGACTATACACATTACACTCATTTATCTATCAGTGCTGGCACAGTTAAACTAATTTTAAATCTTACCAGTGGGCACATGTACCATATGTGCTTACCACTGCACTAAGAATTCTGAGTTTTCTTAAGTCTTAAGTTACCACTCTAATTCATTGTAGATTGAGTTTCATGCTTAAGAAATAAAATGTATAAGATGTGTCTAATGTTTTATACATTAAATAAGTTGTTTAGATGGGAGAAAACAAACCACTGTAGTTTTCTCTTAATGTACAGTTTGTCCTATGACTATGATAACTGAGTATAATATTATTTAGTTTCTACTAGATTAATTTCTTAAGAACTCATCATTCTAAATCATTGTAGATTGCGTTGCTTAAGAAATAAATGTACAACTTGGACTAATGCTTATACATTACATCAGTTGTTTACTTTGGGAGAAAATAAAACTCACTATTGTTATTCTTAATTAATAGTTTATCTATAAACTATAACAATTAAATATATTATAATTAACTTCTTAAGAACTCACCACACGTGTTCAACATGTCGACTTACCAACTCTTATTCTGGGAAAAAAGACTCACACTAATCTAAGATGTAAAATAAATTAAAGTAACTATGGTGTTTACCTTATTTATCAGAATGACTTCAACATGTCGACACGTTTCATGATCTGAATGAGATGCAATTTCTCACAAGCGATGTCGTAGGCTGAGGATTTTCTTTTCTCGTGAATTTTCATTTTGAAACTCTCTCACTCCTTTCGCTATTTCAGATCTTATGTCTCATGCTGGCTGATAAACAAAAAGACTGTGTTCCGATTGTTCGCTGCTATTTATACGCTGGCTTTTCCGGTTCACGTTTTTCATTGCCAATGGGTTATATTAAATCTAGGATCGTACAATTGTGGAACAAACAATCCTGTTGCAGTGTTCAGGCTGTAATTGTCGAAGGGAAACACCATAGTTACTTTAATTTGTGAAAATAAAGTATATCAAGACTGGTCTATCCCGGTATCTGACCCAACCACTCGTGTGGTGTTCTCTAATTTTCTGCTGGAACAAGAGTCTCAGGGACCACCTTGTTCATAGTATAACTATAAGTATATAGTATAACGTTGCTATTTCCCCTGTATTTTATTCAATTCATATCCGACTGTTTGCACACCATTTGGCAACACAAACTTTTGTAGCCTAAAGAGCGCCTTTCTGAACCGGTTCAAACCACCATTTTTGTTTCTTTCCTGCCAACTAGAAGCTGTGTTTTATCTTTATTTTTATTTTGTGTTTTATTTAGCTTTTTATCTGTTTGTGTTGTCCTGTCCTTGATAAAGGTTTGTATAACCGAAACTTCGATCCGTGCTTTGTTGTCATGTAATACTTATTGTTTCATTTTAATACTTCAGTATTATATATTTATTGATTGTCTTTGTTTATGGTCTTTTGGATAAGTTTCACCTAAGATGGAGTTTTTTTGTAAGGTACGTATATTGTGTTTGTGTCTATTATGTCTCTTCTTTTCGCAGGAACTAAATATACCTAATTGTTTTCAATTCATATTGTTATATCCTGCTGCAGCCGCTGTTTTTTCTTTTGAACGATATGAGACGGACATGAAGAAAGCTGCTGTAGATATCAACAGATATGGCAATTTAACGTGGGTTGTTTGAGGGCGTCTGCTTCTATGGGAGATAAAAGCAGTGCAGGAAAAGAAGAATACAACAGAGATAAAATAACTGAGTTGCGCAATGACATTTACGAAACCGGAAACATCTGACATGAGCTGAAAGGATGTCTGGATACCACGGTGAAAATAGCCATGAACCATAGAAAACAGCGAATTTCAGAAGCGCTGGTCTAATGAATCCGACAAGAAAGAAGCTGTTCAGTGAAATAATAATAATAAATAAAGGCAAGATTGACACTCATGAAAAAGAATTTAGCTTTCCATAAGACCTTGTCACAAAAGAAGCAATATTTTATACAAAATCACGAGACAAGAAAACTAGATTTAAGTTGAAAAAAGGAATGATTACTTATGCTTCTGTGAGCATCCGAAGAGGGGTTTTCACAAAGTTCATCATGGAAAATTAATTTTTTGTTTACTGAAACGGTGCTGACGTACAAACTTCAAGCATCCACACCCAGAAACACACATACACACATACATACAGGCCACATAAACACACTGAGTGTTGAGTACTGGTCATCAGTTTATAAGGATTTATGTTTCAGACTAACCTGCGAAAACTTACAGAAAACGAGCAATTATAACGTCGACAATTGTACGCCACTGTGGTTGCTATTGAAAATACCGATTCTTGATTAGTCAGTCTTACAAGAGAAGCCATGCTGTGAAGGAGGCCGGCTCCAGAGTTAAGCTAAAAGTGCAGAAATAATGTATTCCTTTGATTAGTTTAAACATAGAAATCACAAACAATATATTGCACGATGTATTGCCTGGCACATTTCGCTGCATCTTCAGTCATGTGCATACTGCAGAGCTATTTTTCATAAGAAGTGAATAAATTAATAATACTCAAGCTGAAACAATTACAACACATAATTTTGTAGGTCTCAGTGTACTTAGAAAAAAAAATAGCCAGTCTGTCCCTCCTGTAGAGAACGTCGAGCCAAAATACCGAAATTACTTCCAACCACGCTCGAGCTATTGTCAGTCAAATTTCATAACAGCTACAACAAGGCGCCCATTGTTAAAAAAAAATGCAAAGAGAAACAAACACATTTTTGCAAAGGAAATAAGCAGATCATAGAACATTTCTGTCTCCGTTACAGGCGAGGGACGTCGTGAATTAGTGTAAGATGTTTCTCAATGGATGTCGCAGGCGTTCTCGTGATGCATTCGATGCAGACAAATATTAACTTGAGGATGTATTTATTCTATCTTTTCTCCTTGCTGACAAATTCTCGAGACAAAAATAATATTATGTCAGAGCTAAATATGTTGCAAATTCGTAGATAGCTGTTGTCGTAAGATGTCCAGTTTGAAAGATGGGACAATGCTCGTTGGAGTCCCCCCCCCCCCCCCCCCCCCCCCCCCCCCCCCCCCACTTACACACACACACACACACACATACATACACAGAGACATACACACACATATATAATTATCTCGGGTGACCATGCTGACTTAATATATATAGCTGAAAGGATAAGAGCGCTCGTTCTTAAAACATCCGGTGTGCTAATGCCGAGGTTGCGGGTTTAACGCCAATACCGGTCAGTTGAACTAAACTGGTGACTTCTCGTCCTTGACTTGGGGACGTAAATTAAGAGTGGATTCGCCTGCTGGCGAGGGACATTATTAACAGGGAAAGCTAATCCACACACAAAACATCAGTCTAGTGCACGAGAAGAAGTAGCTAGTGTATGAACTACGCTTGGGTTCAAAGCAAGCGTACATTTATAAATAAATGTGTTTGTGTGGTTGTGTGTGTATGTGTTTGTGTGGTAGTGTGTGAACGTGTTTGTGTGGTTGTGTGTGTATGTGTTTGCGTGATGCCGATAAGCGTGGACGGTCAAGTTTTCTCCATCTCACAAGATCACCAGATTCGTGGATCGGCTCAGTGTTCTTGTCTCGACCATACCACGTGAATAAGGCATCCAGGTATTTACTTCTCTGCTTCCCCTTGTTCAAATTCTCTCGATCTTGCCAGTTGTCACCATGTCCTCCAACTTATTTATTCTCATAACGTGGCCAAATAATAAATTTGACTGTCTACATCTGATTTCTCTAATCAGATTATGATTGTCATTTGCTTCTTGTAGGACTTTGTTCATTGGGTATTCTGTCTGTCCTTGATATTCTTTGCATTTTCCTCAGAAACCGCATTTCCACAGCCATCAGATGTGTTCAGCTTGTCTGCACATTGTCCACGTTTTTCATCTATACAAAAGTACAGATTCTATGTAGTACTTCAAAACACTTTTTTCTCGTTGCAAATGACATTAATTTACTGGTCAGTATGTTTTCCATCTTGCAAACGGCTACTTTGCCATGGCGATTCTTGTTCTAATTTCTTCAAGGCATCCCCCATCAGATGTTATGACTGTTCCGAGATAATTGTACAGATTCACTTGTTGAAGAGAATTCCCATGTACTGTATAATGCATTTTGGTATGTGTTTTTTTACCCCCGCGTTTCCATCTTGTTTCAGGATATTGCGGTCAACATCACCATCTTTCAGCTGTATGTTGATTCCTAGGCTAGATTACGCTCATCAGCACGCCATGACTTTCTGAGCGACCGGCTCCATACTCTCATAAGTCACTGGCGCGACTCGAACCGCTTCCAATTCTCGTGCGCTCACGTCAACCACGAGAGTATTCGGGGTTACGGAGAAAGCTGCTAACTCCTCGACCAGGGAGACCGGCTACTTTGATATATATATATATATATATATATATATATATATATATATATATATATATATATATATATATATATAATATATATTAATGTCAAGGAGACAGATGAACTAGTTGTGATGGGTGATTTTAAACGGACGAATAGGCACACGAAGAACACCGTGGGAGGATTGCATGGGGCCATTCAGCGACACAGAGACTGATTGTAACAGCAATGGTCAACATCTACTCAACATATGTTCGGAACATGGACTAATAATAACAAATAGTTTTTTTCAACATCGTCGTAGCCACACCAAAACCTGGTATAAATGGAATGACATCAAACCAAGCATCCCAAATTGACTTTATTCTAATTAGGAAATCAGACAGAAGGCTACTATTAGATTCAAGAGCACTCCCAAATACAGATGTTGATACTGATCACAAGCCAGTCATAATAAAAAAGATTTCACCACACAGGAAAATAAGAAACAAAAAGGTAACAACACATGTCATCAATTATAGGAGGCTGCAGGAAAATACGGTAAAAGACGGAATCAATCAAGAAATCCAAAACCTACATAAGAACATCCCTGATGACCACTCAAGCGTAGATAAGGAATGGACATGTTTCAAGGCTGCCATGCTCGACACACTGAAAAATAAATGTGGAACAAAGAAAGTAGGGCAGGACAAAAGATTAAGAACAGCCTGGTGGAACAACGAAGTTAAAGATAGCATATTCAAAAAGAAGGTAGCATTCAAAGAGTGGATCACAACTAAATCTGAACAGGACTATATTACTTATAGAATAGCACGACGTAATGCCAAACGAACAATTAGAGCATCTAAAGATGAATCCTGGAGAATATACGGTGAACAGATGGCGACCCTTAGCAAAGACTGCCCAAGAGAATTTTATAAACGTGTCACCACAATGAGAAACAGAGATGCATGTTACAACCCAACCACCATCATAAACAGCAAAAGAGGTATGCCAATATTTAATCCACAACAAAGACTAGCAAGGTGGGCAGAATACTTTCAAGAACTACTTAACCCCACAGATAACATAGGAAACCTCACTTTTGTGCCTAAACGCCAGGGACAGCAAGAACCAAATTTCATACCTGCAGAAGTCAAAGCAGTTATACAGAAAAGTCCTAAAAACAAATCACCAGGTCCAGATGGAATAACCAAAGAAGCTATTCAGGCATGTGGGGAAACAGGAGTTAAATGGCTAACAAGACTTTTTAATATAGCATGGGAAGAAAGAAAAGTCCC
>JACEFZ010000776.1:0-48914 GCA_014155875.1 Cepaea nemoralis
AAATTTCTCACTTCTGTGTATTGTTGGAAAAGTATTTGCCAGAATTGTTCTGCGCAGACTTCAAGTCCTAGGAGATCAAGTCTACCCCGAATCACAGTGTGGCTTTCGACAGAACCGGTCTACCACTGATATGATATTCTCATTGCGACAAATGCAAGAAAAATGCCGTGAACAGAATCAACCACTGTTTATTGCCTTCATCGACCTCACAAAGGCATTTGATTTGGTCAGTCGTGAGGGTCTGTTCAAGGCACTAAAGAAGATTGGCTGCCCACCAACTCTTCTGTCCATTGTGGAATCGTTCCACACAGGCATGAAGGGTATAATCAAGTTTGATGGTGCAACTTCTGAAGAATTTGAAATCAAGAGTGGAGTTAAGCAAGGTTGTGTACTAGCTCCCACCCTCTTTGGAATATACTTTTCACTTCTACTGAAATATGCATTTCGTGATCAGGATGGTGGTATATACATTCACTCACGCTCAGATGGCGGCCTCTACAATGCTCAGAGATTGAAGGCTAAGACCAAAATTAGGAGGGTACTGATCAGAGAGTTGCTTTTTGCAGATGATGCTGCAGTTACGACCCACTCTGAGGAAGAATTGCAATGTCTACTATCTGCATTCTCCAATGCTTGTTCTGAATTTGGTTTAACAATTAGCAAAAAGAAGACACAGATTATGTCACAAGGTGCACATGGGGTACCATCAATCTTTATTGACGACGCCGAACTAGAGATAGTAGACCATTTTACATATCTAGGATCAGTGGTAAATAGCAAATTATCCCTAGATCAGGAAATCAACATCCGGATTGGTAAGGCAGCAACAACAATGAACAGGTTAAGAAAAAGAGTCTGGGAGAACAGGAAGCTTACTGCCAAAACAAAAGTCCTTGTCTATCAAGCCTGTGTCCTTAGTACTCTTCTCTATGGCAGTGAAACCTGGACAACTTACTCACACCAAGAGAACAATTTAAACAGCTTTCATATGCGGTGTCTGCGAAGAATTCTTGGTATTAAGTGGCAAGACAAAATCACAAATACTGAAGTATTGGAAAGATCAGGTTGTGTGACAGTTTATTCCATGCTCAGTCTTCGTAGACTTAGATGGATAGGACATCTTAGGAGGATGGATGATGGTAGAATACCAAAGGATATCTTTTTTGGTGAATTACAGATGGGTAAGAGATCTCAGGGTCGGCCTCTACTACGATACAAAGATGTGTGTAAGCGGGACATGATTGATACAGGCATTGATAATGCACATTGGGAGCAAGTCGCCGCTGAACGTGTTGCATGGAGGGCAAATATCAGAAATGGAATAAAGTCAAAGGAGAAAATTATTGCAGAAAAGTCACACACCAAGCGTTTGAGACGTAAGATGGTGCATGATGGTGGAAATGACCACGTGTTCACATGCACCCACTGTGAACGGACATTTACAGCGCAAATTGGCCTTATCAGTCACACTCGCTACCGCCATAGTTAAAAGTTATTATGCCTTTTTAAAGCACAAACTATCGTCTGTCAAGACGGCAAGGTGCCAATGGAATGATAGCGACGATAGTAAGGAAATAGGTCTATAATTACCCAAGACGCTAATATCAGTTGAGCCATTTTTAAGTAGAGGATACACTTTAGCAACTTTAAAGGCGGATGGAAAGTAGTTTTTGGATAGGCACTGGTTATATATGAACGTTAAGGACTCACTAATAATAGGTGCAGCACACCGAAGAATTCTATTACTGATACCATCTAGGCCTTCTGAATTTGTTGCTTTGAGATTTGAGAGATATTTATATACTTCTGCAACAGACATCAAGGGAATCTCAGAGGGAATATTTCTAGAGCACTTCCCTTCACAGAATGATGACAGTGAACTTAAATTACATACTGAGTCTGGTATTGAGGACTTTAGATTCTCTATTTCTGATTGAAAGAAGTAACTGAAATCCTCGCATGTTATAGAGTTTGGAATTGCTGACTCTGAAGCGTGTTTCTTGTTGGTTAGCGAGTTAATAGCCTTCCATATATTTGTATTATTTGATTTATCTACAATCAAATTTTTGAAATGATCTTTCTTTATCCTACGAATTTCATATTTAACTTTATTTCTTAGTCTGCGGTAATTGATAAAAATCTTTATTTTTGTGTGCTGTATCTCGTTCTCTCATGATTTCGAGAACTTCGCTAGTGACCCACGGGGATTTATGTTGATTCTTGACTCGAACTTCTTTGACTGGCACATGTTTTTCAAATACATTGTATACTGCCTTTGTCCAGTAAGCTAGTGCATCATCCGGATCAGGAAGTTGGTAAACATGTTCAAGGGCTGCATTTTTTTAAGTCGTCTAAAAATAAATTTTGGTTGCGAGCTTTAAAGTTTCTAAATTTGATGCTTAAATGTTTATTTTTAGGAGTTTTGAACCCAATTTTCGACCATGTACAACATATTGGGTAATGGTCACTAACTGCACTAACAGGAACAGAACATTCGGTAATATTAACTGGACAAGTAACATATATATGATCAATTATAGTTGAGGAGGTGTCTGTAACTCTTGTGGGACGATTTATTAGTTGTTTGAAATTGTAAGATAGAATGATATCTTCCCATGTCTGGTTGGATTTAGTAATATCTATGTTAAAGTCACCTAATATCATGACTTCTCTACCTGCTGTAAACACCCTATCCATCATTGTAGTGAAACAGTCATACCAACTATACCCAGCACAGGGATTTCGATATAGGTATCCAATGAGAAACGGTTGCTGGCTGACTGGCTTCACCTCTAACCATACACATTCTATCTCATCTATCTCGAGATCATTTCTACGGGAACAGCTGAGAGAATTTGAAATGTATACAGCAATACCTGTCTCTAATTTTTGATTTGCGTCTCTTCGAATTACTTTAAACCCCTTAAGAGAAATTTCAGAGTCGGTTATTTTGTCGTTGAGACGACTTTTTGTGATTCCAAACACATGGAACTGTTTGCACAGTATTACTGAAAGCTCAGGTAATTTATTGAGCAAATGATAGATGTTGAGATGGCCTATATGTAGACCATCTTTGTTTAGCCACTGATTGTGATTGGCGAATATTACACAATGAAAAGATGATGTCGCTTGTGGTAGAAAAATTTCAGAGGTTTTGAAACTTTATTTAGTGGTAGTTACGACTATTAGAGGGGATAGGAAAATGTCTGTGATGGAGTGACATCATTAAAGCTTGGTGCAGGGCTGCAGGATTGTATTGCATTAGCTGTTGAAGTTGACAATTCCACTGATAAGAGTGTGGATTACCGTCCAATGAGGGACCACTGCTATGAGAGCTACTGGAAGTGCCTACATTGGAAGCAGGCATCGGGGGCACCGCAACATTGTTTATCGGTGTCCCCTTTGACATGCTAGGTGGAGACTGTTTTATGGGCAAGGGAGGAAACAATGCACCATAGTTAGCATTATTGGAATTGGAGCCTGGGTCGCTATTTACAGCCTTGTATTCCTGGGGAATAGGCACGGGTGGTGTGGGCAGAGGTTGAGTGTTTTCTGAACACTGAGAGATGGCTACAACCGGAGGTGAAGATCGGTTTACTCCTGTAACTGAAGCTGGTTCTAATTGTTGTGTACGTTCAGGATATTTTATGTTCTTCGCTAGTATGCTAGTTCCTAGTTTTGAACAATGTAGTTGATCCTTATATAGTTTTTTCTTGGGAGCCCCGGACGGCGATGTGAAATACGGGGTATTATTAATAGAGAGAGATACAGAGACAGAGAGAGAGAGAGAGGAGAGAGAGAGAGAGAGAGAGAGAGAGAGAGAGAGGGAGAGAGAGAGGCGACTACTGACAACAGTGAAACTGTTTAGGTAAGCAGATAAGAGCAGAAGAAACAGACACATCACCTGTGTCATATTATGATGTGAAGGTTGCAAAACCACTGAATGTTACATCTTGCTCACTTACAATGATAAGTACGGTATCACGAATATGCCAGGTTTTATTTGAGGATTAACTAGAATGATCACTAATGCACTCCGAACACACACATACGTGCGCTGTCTCCGTGACTATGTGTAGGAGTGCAGATAGGCGATAATAACCGTAGTATTGTACATGTTATGAGAAAACAATGTGTACACATAGCGATATATCTTTGAAAAAGACATGTTTTTTAAAGGTTTCTTAGTCCCACTATGTGCCTTTGAGGTCCATCAAAGCCTTTTTGCCAGTCTTAGTGGACAGTTATAACAGTACAGCGAAGGGACGATGGACTATCAACAACTCCAAGACGGTTCCAGCTCCATATTATTTTATTCAGAATCAAGCCAGATGTTGCTCAGTTAAATCATACGTCCATCTCTTGTCCAGTCCCAGATGTTAACTGCCTCCTAACAACCAACTACGTCACGACTTGAGCATCTTTCTTCCCATCCCATCCTGATGCTCAAGCGTGCTGTAGTTTTGCCCACCCAATATACCCATACTGCTACACCTTCCTATGTTTTTCGAAAGACTTTTTCCCTTAAAAAAGTCTTTACTCCCAATCCCCCTACTCTATTCCCTCTCTTTCCTTACCTCCCACAGCTCCTCTAATCTTCCCCAAACCAACTTTATTTTAAGTAAAACAATCTATTCGTAACTCTTTCCCCTGCCATATAGTAATCCACTATATATTTCTTGTTCGTTATTGGCTCCTCAAGGTTCCTGTATAAACCATATATCATAAGAACCGCTCGTATAAATCGTTATTGTATACTTGACATTATGAAATTCTTCACTCTTTCACAACACAGGATGGACAGAAACAATGTAGTTAGAAAAAGCAAAGAAGGGGTGCGCACCCAGTGAAAAGCATAAAGAATGAATAGTCAACATGATCACATTTACATAAAGTAATGAATGGTCAACACAATCACATTTACCTCCCTTGCCAATAAAAATTTTTTTTGTAAAATAATTTTTTAAAATACATCTTATGAAATAGATCTTTGTTCTCTATAAATCAAGTTGACATAAGTTTTCTCAACATTTATACATTCAACATTTATATTGCCATCCACACTCTTGTCTATATTTCGTTATCTCATCTATGACCACGAGCCAATGTTCATATTCCATGAACATTTTTAATTTAATTAACGCTGGTTTTTCACAGCTCCTATATCTTGCCCCCTCACATCCCATGATCTGCTTCTTTGTCTTCCTATATATATACCCCCGCTTATATGCTGCCATTCACAGTCTCCCCCCCCCCCCCTTTTTTTCATATACCCAACCTTATATCTTCATATTATGCTAACTTTAATGCAGCTTCTATTTTACTTCCTAATACTTCATATCTATAAGAACCTCTTCATGCCGATTATCACAGCAACTTAATATTCACAAAGAGAATGTGTCTCTCTATTAGCCCTCGGTAGTTTTATTAACCCTTTTCTGAACGAAGGGTCTTAAATAAAGCCCCATGTATTTTCTTTGAAAAGTAAACTTACTTAATGAAATTTATAACAAAGTAACCTAATACACAAAACAACTTACTTAAATTATGAGTTAAGCGAAATAAAATCAAAACAAGACATTATACCCCCCAACTCATTCAAAGAAAAAACACATTTTAAAATAATATAACATGCATCTTATCAAATCAGAAGAAATTATTCTATTATTACCTATCACTATTGGTCTCTTTTACGGACCAATAGTTTGTACGCAAAAGTCTAGGAACACAATAATCCTATTCAAATAACAACAACCATTTCACAGGACCAAATCAAGCAAAAAAAAAAATATTATATATGAGGCATTAAAACTCAGATTCAATAAAACAATCAAATAATAACAATCATTTTACAGGACCAACTCAAGCAAAAAAACATATTATATATGAGGTATTAAAACTCAGATTCAATAAAACAAGTGTCTTCTCGCTAAAGAGAAGGTCTTAAAAAAAAATATAATTCACTTAAAATTAACTACGTACAGTGGCCCAACCAATATTGGCCTCCTATACGAACCAATGTAACACATATCTATTCATACAAGTTATTCCACTATTTTTATAACCGAGAAAACAAAACACTTCACTGCCAAGTATGTATATCTGTTAACTACAGATCAATTTCTTAACTTAGAACAATATCTGTTCTCTCTACACAAAAAATCACTAATCAGCAATGACCGTACTATCATTGATTTTCTCCCCTCACAATTTTCTATCTTTTTCCAGCCTAACTCCTAACACATCACAATGTCTGGAATATGATCTTAAGCAAGCACTGTAACTACAGGTCAACTCATTTTATCTATTACTAATGTGGCGATTATCCCAATGTCATCTCAATGTACCAGCCGTCATCTATCTACTAATTAACCTGTGGCTCGGCACACCAATTGTTTCCCCTGGCTTTGTACCAAACATCACTACAACTTCTTAATCATTACCGTTAACCACGGCATTTCTAGCACCAACAAAAACCTGTCTATCTACTATAGAGCACCTCCACCTGCTGTACCATTATCCAACTTGTCTATCTACGAAACTCAAGAAGTTGAAACCTAAAATCAACCAGCAATTCCATCACAGAGAGTAAAAAATATATGCCTCACTGGAACCTACCTCTATATTAGTTATTTCAATGCTTAACTACTCCTCAAGACTATTTATGAAAAGTATCTATAGAAGCCTTTTCCATTTCCAGCGTTTCATATACTTCATCAAGTATCTCTTTCCTTTTCACATCATGAAACTTATATCTTGCCATCTGCAGTATTTTCTAATCATCTACTTCTTACGTTTCCACTTCTTCAATAACTCCAAGTTTCTTTGAATAAGTGCTATCTCCACATCAATATCATCTTCTTCGTATAACTTATTAGTTTCTTCCATACTACTATTTGATTCTGACTTTTCATCCATTTCCTCTTCTTAACCTTTATGTCTCTCGCTAGCAGCCGCTAATCTCTTCCGTTCAATATCCCATCTAATTTGTCTATCACTATTTCTTAAGGACCTTTCTAGTAGAGGCATATCTTCACCGCTTGTTGAATAATCTCTAATTCTCCTCTGTCTTTTTACTTCTCTTTCTCTTTGTTTATCCATTCTTCTTTTCGTTGCATGTCTAGTATTCTTAAATGGAGCACCTATTTCCTCTTCCATAGATTCTATACTATTATAATGAGTCTCATTCACTTTTTCTTCTTCTATCGTTTTCGGTATTGTCTGTTCTTGAGTATCATCGTCAACTGAAGTTGTTATTAACTGATTTTGTGCTGGATCTTTTCTAAAACCTGGGGTTATTGTAGCTCCCCTGACGACTTGTTCATCTAAGTATCCGGTGTCTGAATAATAATTATTATTATAATTATCATTTCCCTTCTCATCATCATCTCTTCTTAAGTGTTCCACGTGTGCCCTTGCCACATGTCCCGTGATCTGGTTCTTGATACTATACGATACATTTCCTAGCTTTTCTAAAACGTAATAACCTGGACCCAAACAAGCATCAAACTTAGAGTTCCTTCTATGCTTCTTGTAATAAACTCTATCACCTACTTTAAACTCCTGCAATTTTTTATTCACGTTTTTATACTTTTTTCTGTCTTTCTCTAGCTTTAATTATATTACTCTTTAATCTTACGTGTGCTTTATGCATTTCTTGTATGATGGTCTCTTGAAAGTCTTCCCCCATATACTTCCGTCTTGGTTTTAACAGATTATCTATAGGTAGTACTGGTTCTCTCCCGTGTATTAAATAGAATGGTGAAAACCCCGTGCTCTCATTTTGATTTGTGCGTATAGCGCTAAGCGCTGGTCCCAGGAACAAATCCCAATCTTTCTCATGTTCATCGACGATCTTTGCTAAGATATCATATAATGTCCTATGTTGACGTTCGTTCTTAGCATTTGAAGAAGGTCTATAGTATGAGGTCTTTATATGGTTTATATTCAAATCTTTTAATAACTTTTCGAATTTTTTATTTACAAATTCCCTACCATTATCCGTAAGTATACATTGTGGGCAACTAAATCTTGGTACGAACTCTTGTAAAAAAAATATTAATGACAGTATCTGCGCTCTTATCTGGGATTGCATAAACTTCTGGCCAAAGACTGTAGACGTCTACTATATGAATTAAATACACGTTTCCTGACAATGTTCTAGGGTGAGGACCCGATATATCTAAACTAATTTTTTGCATAGGAAGCTGAGGAATATCTGTATCTTGTAAGGGACACTTAATTGTTTTCATATTCCTTAACCTGCATCTTTCACACGTATCTACATATTTGCAAGCAGATTTAAATAAGTTCGGCCAATAATATTTACTCACAAGTGCTTTCACCAATTTATCACGACCGAGATGACCATTCTCATCATGATATGCTTTTAAAACTTCATTTTCCAAATGTTTTGGAATATATTTCCTTAGCTGTTCGTTCCTTTCACACATATAATATAACTGTTCGTCCTCTTGTAAAACTAAATAATTCTTCTTATATTTGTTCTCCTCCGTTTCTTTTAATTTCTGTTTTATTTGTAAGACTTTTGGATCTAATTCTTGTTCTTCTTTCATATTAAATTGTGCTAAACGTGGGTCTTCTGTTCTAGGTTCAGACTCTTGATCCGATGGTAAACTCTCAAACTCTTCTCTATTTATTATGGCAGAATCTAATATATTCACCTGCCAGTTTCGGTCGTCGATCTCTGGTTCACCTTCATCTTCTGTGTCTCCTGATGACTGTGGATACGGGATCCTAGACAATAAATCAGCACATGTGTTAATCCTACCTGGAATGTATTCAATTTTCGTATTGTATCCCTGTAGATTCAATGCCCACGTCTGTATCTTCCTGTTCTGCACTGGAGTTTCTAACAGAGATTTTAAAGGCATATGGTCAGTTCTAATAACAAAATTTGCGTTATGTAAGTAGTAATTTAGTTTTTGGAGAGCATAGTGTATAGCATATGCCTCTTTCTCAATAGTCGCCCATTTCCGTTGAGACCTGCTAAGTTTATGAGACAAGAAATAAATTGGTCTTTCATTTTTAACCCCTGGTATTCCAGATTCTTTTCCTTCATATGGTTGAACCAAACACGCTCCTATAGCATTGTCCGAAGCATCTGTATATAATATTAACTGTTTATTCAAGTCTGGATGCGTCAATAGTGGTACCACTGTTAAACTGTTTTTTAAAAACTCGAACGCTTTTTGACACTCATCATCCCACTTAAATCTAGCGTATTTGCCCGTTAAATTAGTAATAGGTTCTGCTATTTTTGAAAACCCTGGGATGAAGCGCCTATAATACCCACAGGTTCCAATAAAAGCACGCACTTCCTTAACGTTAGTTGGAGGAGGTAATTCTTTAATAACCTTTATCTTGTCTTGGTCTGGTTTAATTCCGTCTCTATTTATAATATACCCCAAATATTTTGTTTCTGTTTTTAAAAACTGGCACTTACTAAGCTTCAATTTAACGTCATGTACTCTTAATCTGTCGAATACTAATCTAACATGTTTTAAATGATCATCCACATCCCCTGCTGTATAGATAAGAATGTCGTCTATGTATGCTAATGCAAACTTTTGCATACCCTCTAATACCTCATTTATTAACAGCATGTAGTGAGACGGGGCCGTTCGAACCCCGAATGACATTCGTAAGAATTCGTAAGAACCCATATGAGTACAAAAAGCACTCTTCTTTTGAGCGTCTTCCGACATCGGCATACACCAGAATCCTGATCTTGCGTCTAGTGTCGTGAAAAATGTGGAGCCATTAAGCAACCTCAACATATCATCAATCACCGGCAGTGGGTACGCTACATTCTTAATGATTTTGTTCAACGCCCTGTAGTCGCAACAGAATCGATGTGAACCATCAGGTTTGGTCACGATTACTACCGGAGATGACCATTCTGACTTCGATCTTGTTATTATCCCTGCTTTCAACATATCTTCTATTGCCTTTTCAACAACTTCTCTATTCCTTAATGGAGTTCTATATGGTTTTAAACTAATTGGTGGATGGTCTCCCGTATCTATTTCCATTGTAACTGTTTTTGTCTTTCCCAATTCTAAATCATTAATTGCAAATACATCCTGATTTTCTTTTATAAGTTGTTCTAATACTTTCTTATTTTCTGGCGGAGCTTTTAACTGTGCCAACAATTCTTGTTCTCTTGTCATTTTGTCTAGTGAATGTATTTGGGCTGTATTTCTTCTGGATGGATGGATCAATTCATCCATTTGTACGTTCCCTCTTCTTCCGCGTCCGCGTCTGTTATTAACTCTTTCACTAGAAGTTTCTGAATAATTTGTTCCCGACATTTCTACTCTATCCGTTGCCAATATGTCACTAATGTTATGTTCTAGTTTGGCTATTACACATCCTCTGTATAATTTGATTTCTCTACCTGTGTTGTTAATAATCATCACTGGAAAGGTTAAGTGTTTGTCTAACGATATTATTCCATCCGGAACTTCAAGACCAGGCTCATCAATAACTTCCTTTTGCAATTCAGTGATTCTAACTGTGTGTCCTGCCACATAATATGGGTTTCTCTTGATCTTCGCTTGTATCAAATTAACCGACTGTGGTTTTAACGTCGTGGACATTTTAATTCTAACTAGTGCCGATATATGCATGTCTTCTTCCATATCTACATACACGTCCTTGAATTTTAATTTGTGTAAATCAAAGAGAAGTCTTACTCCGTTTTTTTTATTAAAAAATCTCTTCCTATAAGCATGTTTCTATTTAAATCTTTCACTACCTGAAAAAGATGTCTTACGTTGATCCCCCCTAATTTAAAATTGATCATTGTCTGTCCAATTACTTGTAAATTCTGTCCTGTAACAGAGTGAAGATTATTATGACTCTTAAATATTCTACTATTTCTCATTATTTTATATAAAAAGCTTTCTTTAATCACACTAACCTGAGCTCCTGAATCAATTTATGTACGAACTCTATATTTTCCTATTTCTATTATACATGAGCTATGATCTGTTTTATTTTCTGTAAACTGTTTGATTACATCTAGTTGAAAGTATTCTCTACTCGTCCTACTATGCCTGTTATTAACATATTCTTTAAACCTTGGGACCTTATTATTTTCCCTTCTACTACAGGTCCTATTTAATAGGTAGGGCGGCGGTTTTCCTGCGTTCTTGTACCTGTAAAATTCCTGTGTCTATCTTTAACATTCCTATTCAACCTGCTATTGCCATTTCTACTTTGTGTATTCGACTGGACACTCCTGTTATCACAAAAACGAGAAACATGTCCGCGTTGACCACAAAACCAACAGACTATATTTGTGTTGTTCGTTTTACCTACTGTCTCACTTGTAGGATACCTCATTTGTCTTCTTTCATCATAAGCACTTCTATTACTACCTTGTAATGTCCGTATACCTCCTCTCCTATTCCATCCGAACCTTGTTTATCCTATCTCCATAGGCTCCTCAATCCTGTCTTCTCGACTAGTTCCTATTTCTCGTCCTGTTCTCAATCTAAATCTACGTCTCAAATTTTCTTCTTGTACCGCAATATCTACAGCTTTCAGGGTTTTCTCTCATTAGCTTAAACTTCAATCCATCGGATTTTATGCCATCTACAAAAATCCCGACTAACATCCTCTCCACCTCCTCTCCTCATACATTCTGTCCTAAGAATGCTTCTTCAGCCAGGTTAATCAACCTATCGCTGAACAATTGTACCGTCTCTCCAGTGTTTTGTTTAGACTGTCTCAGCACCGAAAACGCATGTTGTGGATCCGTTATTTGCGCGTACTTATGTGCTAGGTCGTCTTTGAACTGTTCCCATGTCTCATCTACTCTAACCTCTAATTTTCTTCTGATATGATCCGAAACCGGTTCTGTTGCTGCTTGATAAGCAAGTCTCATTTTCTCTTCATCTGATGCAGACACCAAATATGCATATTTCTCTATGGAAGTTATCCATTTCTTAAACTCTCTGGCCTGTCCACTAAACTTAACAATTTCAGTTGCCATTCCCTGTTGTTTTATGACCGTATGAAGCCTACCTACCGCTGTTCCTACCCCCGTCAAAACTTGTGCCAATGAATCTTGTTCCGTCATGCTGACATATTTACAGTTATTCAAGCAAAAAAACAAAAACAATCAATACTTATTAATATACAGTCTTAAATTAACCAAAGGATGTTATCTTCCTCCTGAAACTCAATAATTTTCTATCTAATAGAAAAATTTAATTATATTACCCCTGTTCTTGTTGAACTAATTTTTCCAATCGCAATTGAAGTCCTTGACGTCTATGCCGAGACTGAGAAGCACGGTATCTGGTGCTCGAGTAGTTGAACCCGGATCGACAAAGCGGCTTCAGTAAGGATCAAAAATGCTCGACTGGGCTCGATAGGCTCGACTGGGCTCGATAAGACTCCACAGGAACAACAGCGACGTCGATAAGACAGTGAAGAACGATTGAACGTATCAGCCACCCAGGGACGGGCTCTTGAAACAAGGCAAGGAACGATTGGATGTATCAGCCACCCAGGGACGGGCTCTTGAAACACGGCAAGGAACGATTGTGATCAGAGGACAGCACTGGCCAGCCCTCTGAAATCAGCAATGAACGATAGTCAGCTTCTCAAAACAACCGACAGTGTAGAGCAGCGACTTACTGACTTGACAAAGCGGCTCTCTCACACAACGGAGTCCGGAGATGACTTGACAACGGCTCGATTGGCTCGATAACGATCTGAGAACGGCCTGGGCTTCACCACCAGTAAAGCTCGAAAACAATCTGAGAGCGGCCTGGGCTTCGCCACCAGTAAAGCTCGAAAACAATCTGAGAGCGGACTTCACCACCAGTAAGGCTCGAAAACGATTTGAGAGCGGACTTCACCACCGCATGAAGATATTAAAGGCTGATCTGTTCCAGTGCCAGTCCAGGTCGACATTTTGGAAAACCTTCTAAAGTCCGTTCAGCAACAATCTGATAACGTGCTAATGTTTCAAAGGCACCGCATTTTCCCCACAACCGCTGTATGAAGTAGTGGCTGCATCAAATATAGTGGCCTAGTACCTCCGCTATGTACCGCGACAATTTAAGTTATTCGTCCTGGTCTGGGCAACAATTCTGTACTATAACAGTACAGCGAAGGGACGATGGACTATCAACAACTCCAAGACGGTTCCAGCTCCATATTATTTTATTCAGAATCAAGCCAGATGTTGCTCAGTTAAATCATACGTCCATCTCTTCTACAGTCCCAGATGTTAACTGCCTCCTAACAACCAACTACGTCACGACTTGAGCATCTTTCTTCCCATCCCATCCTGATGCTCAAGCGTGCTGTAGTTTTGCCCACCCAATATACCCATACTGCTACACAGTGATATGGTGATTACACTTGGATTTTAGCAAAAAAGGAGGCAACTCATGATAAATACTTCTCTATAACATATTTTATTTTAGTTATTTCCCTGGAGTAATATTTAACAAAGAAAGTGATGAAATAATTTAAAATAAACATGACAGTTTTCTGTATTCTCTGCCAATTTCTTAGAAAGCCCAAAACGGGACTGGTAAAATAATAAGAATACTATATTTTTCGCAGCATAGTTTACACGTAACTATCATGAATTCGAATGAACTATGCGATTGACCCGTCACTTTCCTTGGCAATATATGTCAACTCATGTGCAAATGGGAGCTGCGGGAATGTGGTGAATGGGCGTTCACGTGTCGACCCGGTTGTCATGGGTGCGGATCACACCAGGGAAAAAGGCAGCTTTTAAGAATTGTGTGGGCTGCCAGGTCTTCCCAAGCTAAAATGGGTACCAAGGGATGTCTTGGAGAGTTCAGGCGACCGGCGTGATTCTAATCCCATCACCCACCGAGTGCCCATCTGTCTATAACCCCATCACCCACCCAGTGCCCATCTGTCTATAACCCAATAACCCACCGAGTGACCGTCTGTCTATAACCCCATCACCCACCCAGTGCCCATCTGTCTGTAACCCTATCATCCACCCAGTGCCCATCTGTCTATAACCCAATAACCCACCGAGTGCCCGTCTGTCTATAACCCCATCACCCACCCAGTGCCCATCTGTCTGTAACCCTATCATCCACCCAGTGCCCATCTGTCTATAACCCAATAACCCATCCAGTGCCAATCTGTCTATAACCCAATAACCCACCGAGTGCCCGTCTGTCTATAACCCCATCATCCACCCAGTGCCCATCTGTCTATAACCCAATAACCCACCGAGTGCCCATCTGTCTATAACCCCATCAACCACCGAGTGCCCATCTGTCTATAACCCCATCAACCACCCAGTGCCCATCTGTCTATAACCCAATAACCCACCGAGTGCCCGTCTGTCTATAACCCCATCATCCACCCAGTGCCCATCTGTCTATAACCCAATAACCCACCGAGTGCCCATCTGTCTATAACCCCATCAACCACCGAGTGCCCATCTGTCTATAACCCCATCAACCACCGAGTGCCCATCTGTCTATAACCCCATCACCCACCCAGTGCCAATCTGTCTATAACCCCATCACCCACCGAGTGCCCATCTGTCTATAACCCCATCACCCACCGAGTGCCCATCTGTCTATAACCCCATCACCCACCGAGTGCCCATCTGTCTATAACCCCATCACCCACCGAGTGCCCATCTGTCTATAACCCCATCACCCACCCAGTGCCCATCTGTCTATAACCCAATAACCCACCGAGTGCCCGTCTGTCTATAACCCCATCACCCACCCAGTGCCCATCTGTCTGTAACCCATCATCCACCCAGTGCCCATCTGTCTATAACCCAATAACCCACCGAGTGCCCGTCTGTCTATAACCCCATCACCCACCCAGTGCCCAGCTGTCTGTAACCCTATCATCCACCCAGTGCCCATCTGTCTATAACCCAATAACCCACCCAGTGCCCATCTGTCTATAACCCAATAACCCACCGAGTGCCCGTCTGTCTATAACCCCATCATCCACCCAGTGCCTATCTGTCTATAACTCAATAACCCACCGAGTGCCCATCTGTCTATAACTCCATAACCCACCCAGTGCCCATCTGTCTATAACCCCATCACCCACCCAGTGCCCATCTGTCTATAACCCCATCACCCACCCAGTGCTCATTAATCTATAACCCCATCACCCACCCAGTGCCCATCTGTCTGTAACCCATCATCCACCCAGTGCCCATCTGTCTATAACCCAATAACCCACCGAGTGCCCGTCTGTCTATAACCCCATCACCCACCCAGTGCCCATCTGTCTGTAACCCTATCATCCACCCAGTGCCCATCTGTCTATAACCCAATAACCCACCCAGTGCCCATCTGTCTATAACCCAATAACCCACCGAGTGCCCGTCTGTCTATAACCCCATCATCCACCCAGTGCCCATCTGTCTATAACTCAATAACCCACCGAGTGCCCATCTGTCTATAACTCCATAACCCACCCAGTGCCCATCTGTCTATAACCCCATCACCCACCCAGTGCCCATCTGTCTATAACCCCATCACCCACCCAGTGCTCATTAATCTATAACCCCATCTCCCACCCAGTGCCCATCTGTCTATAACCCAATCACCCACCGAGTACCCATCTGTCTATAACTCCATAACCCACCAAGTGCCCATCTGTCTATAACCCCACCACCCACTCAGTGCCCATCTGTCTATAACCCCATCACCCACCCAGTGCCCATCTGTCTGTAACCCTATCATCCACCCAGTGCCCATCTGTCTATAACCCAATAACCCACCGAGTGCCCGTCTGTCTATAACCCCATCACCCACCCAGTGCCCATCTGTCTGTAACCCTATCATCCACCCAGTGCCCATCTGTCTATAACCCAATAACCCACCGAGTGCCCATCTGTCTATAACCCCATCACCCACCCAGTGCCCATCTGTCTATAACCCCATCACCCACCCAGTGCCCATCTGTCTGTAACCCTATCATCCACACAGTGCCCATCTGTCTGTAACCCTATCATCCACCCAGTGCCCATCTGTCTGTAACCCTATCATCCACCCAGTGCCCATCTGTCTATAACCCCATCATCCACCCAGTGCCCATCTGTCTATAACCCCATCACCCACCCAGTGCCCATCTGTCTGTAACCCTATCATCCACCCAGTGCCCATCTGTCTATAACCCAATAACCCACCGAGTGCCCATCTGTCTATAACTCCATAACCCACCCAGTGCCCATCTGTCTATAACCCCATCACCAACCCAGTGCCCATCTGTCTATAACTCCATAACCCACCCAGTGCCCATCTGTCTATAACCCCATCACCCACCCAGTGCTCATTAATCTATAACCCCATCTCCCACCCAGTGCCCATCTGTCTATAACCCAATCACCCACCGAGTACCCATCTGTCTATAACTCCATAACCCACCAAGTGCCTATCTGTCTATAACCCCACCACCCACCCAGTGCCTATCTGTCTATAACCTCATCACCCACCCAGTGCCCATCTGTCTATAACAAAATCGGCCTAGGACCATATGCCCGAAGTGGTCAGTGCCTGTGAAAGGGGTCTGTACTTGACTTATCTCATCTCATCTCATCTCATCAAGTTTCTCTTCTACTTATGGCGGTGTCGAGGTGAAGCATAAACAGCGGGAGAGTTCCCGTGTATGGGCTTCATATATCGATGTTCCCATGGTCTCTGTAATTCATTCTATCCACCGTTTACGTGGCCGGCCTTTTCCTCCGCTTCCGTCTGGTCTTTATTTAACATGTGATAAAGTGTTTACGTGTCATGTTTCTGCTGTCCTGTATCTTCTCTGTCCGGCGTATTACGTTTCGTTTTCCATTAACTATGCCAGTTAGTGCGTCGTGTTCCTGTTGTTCTGTTCTGTTCTTGTGATAGACAGATCTAGAGAACTGTAACACAACAATAAGTAATATACAACAAACACAAATATGCATTTACAGAACGTCATCCGTTTAAAGTTAAATACTACAATTTTAAGGCACATAATTAATAACAGTGAAAATTAACTGATTCAGTGTCGAAGGATAATATATCGCCAAATATTATCTTCCATTTAGACAGAAGGACGATATATTGCCATACAAGGGTCACTGTGTTATTTGTTTCGTTTCGCGGGTATCTTCTGCAATTTCAATGTTCCGTGAACGAAAACAATATCGACGCGAAAATCCCGAGGATAAAATTAATACAAAATGGGAAAGTATAAAAACCAGTATTCAGATTGCAAATACCACCTTGCCAGTGAAGATTAATAAGAAAAAAAAGCAGCTATGGATAACGATGAAATCTTGAGTAAAATGTCTCAAAGAAAGAAAGTAAAGAACACTCCAAAGTATACAGTACTAGATAGAGAAATACGTCACACGTGTAGAGTTGCCAAAGAGGAGTGGCTGCAGAACCATTGCAAAAGAAATAGAGGATCTGGAAATAAAACACAACTCGAAAGAATTACATGAACACATAAAAAGCAAAGAAGAAAAATAATATAACAGAAAACGGTTGTATCAGAGGAAAACATAGAGAAATTATAATTAATAACACTGACATAATAAAAAGACTGACAGAGTACACAGAAGATTTATTCTGGGACAACAGGATCAATAGACCAACATTGTATAATACTCAAAAATACTAACGGCTGAAGTAGAAAAGGCTATTAAAAAGATGAAAGAAGGAAAGGCTGCAGGTCCTTACAAGATAACAACAGAGATGTTACAAGCACTATCCAGCTTTGGCAATGAAACTATCACAGAATTATATATATATATATATATATATATATATATATATATATATATATATATTATATATATATATATATATATATATATATATATATATATATATATATAAAATACTGGGTACATCCCCAAGGATTTGAAAACATTCATTTTCATCACACTAAAGAAGAAGCCAATAGCTGTTGAGTGTGAGGCTTACAGAACTATTAGCTTAATGAGCCACATAACTAAGATACTACTCAAGGTCATACAAGAAAGAATTCAACACAAAATAGATGAGGAGGAAATAGCGGAAGAACAATTTGGGTTCCGCAAAAACAGCGGCACCAGAGAAGCAATTATCTGTTTGAGGATGTTAATTGAAAAATATATAGAAGTTCAAAAACGTATATATGTTTGTTTTGTAGAGTACGAGAAAGCTTCTGAGAGAGTACAACATGAACGACTAATTACGTGCCTTCAAGATATAGGAGTAGGCGGAAAGGACACCAGACTTATTAGTAACTTGTACTGGGAACAAGTGGCGTCTATTAGATGCTGTACTAACTATTCGTCGCCTATAGTGATAAAAAGAGGAATACGGCAGGGATATGTACTGTCCCCAAGCCTCTTCAACCCATACACAGAAAGAATGTTTAAAGAAGCTGAAATGCCTGGACTCAACATCAATGGAAGAATCATAAACAATCTTAGATATGCTGACGATACCGTGTTACTAGCAGAAAGTGAGCAAGCGTTGCAAGACCCAGTGGAAGAAGTAAACAGACACAGTGCAGAATGTGGCTTAGATATTAACATCCAAAAAACAAAAACTATGATAATTAGCAGTGAAAAGGAACGGTCATCAATGAACATCACAGTAAACGGGCAGATACTAGAACAAGTAACAAGTTTCTCTTATCTTGGACATATAATAACAGATGATGGCAGAGGTGAAATGGAAATCAAAAAGAGAATAGGAATGGCCAAAAATGCTTTCAACGGCATGAACTTAGTATTAACATCTAGAGAGATTAATAACCATTAAAAATGAGAATTGTCAAATGCTACGTATATTCAATGCTACTGTATGGCTCGGAAGCTTGGACATTGAACAAGCAACTAGAAAGTCGCATAGAAGCCCTGGAGATGTGGATATACAGACGAATAGGTCGTATTTCATGGAAATAAAATCAAACAAATGCAGAGGTCCTAGAAAAACTGGGAATGAAGAGAGAGATAATGAAAGAAATATAGAGGAAGCAAGTGAAATATTTTGGCCACGTTAAAAGACATGATAATCTTATAAAAACCATACTGGAAGGCAAGGCTTACGGCAAGCGAGTAAGAGGTAGACAACGATACAAGTGGGAGGATAACATCAAGAGATGGACGAACATCAGCCTGACAGAATGTACAGTCAAGGCGAGAGACAGACAGTGTTGGAGATCCATTGCAGCCAACCTTCTTTGCGGAGACGGCACCTGATTGATTGATTGAACGAAAATTTACATTATACTATTTGTTCATTTGATTGTGTACCATGTTTGGTCCAATCTTACTTTTTGTTTGGCACTGAATCAGTTAAATAAATATAGTTGGATTATATAACATATATTAAATGAGATAATAAAATTAGAACACAGAACATTCCAGTGCATACAGTGGAGAAGTTGACACGAGTATCACAATTGCTATACAAGAGTACACAAGAATATCACAATAGCTATTTAAAAGTACACACGAGTATCACATTAATTATTCAAATACCAAATAACAAATAACAAATCATTATCTGAAATATCAAAAGGCGCTCTATATCCCAATTATAGCTCAAAGGGTTGAACAAGATGTTAACTTTAACTCATTCGGTCCTAAGTAACTCCCCATGCGTTTATTTGTGATTCCATACTAATACACATGTCACAATTTCTTGTGTCTCATCTAGCCATTAACCCATTGTATCCTGATTGTCACTATATTCGTTATGTTACAAAAAGGTAATACAGCTATTTATACCAAAGAACTAACATACTAGAATTAGCTTGGAGGCAACAGAGATGTGGTTATCAGAGAAATGTTGTGAATACCCTGGATTGCCAGAGTTACTAACGAATGAACAGACTGATAGACTGACAGAGAATGCATCTATCGGTGGTAGATTACCTATGGACAAGGGAGAGGTGGCCTGGCGCCTGCGAGACCAGGTAGAGAAAGCGATGGAAAATTCTGAGCACCCGTATGTGGAGAGAATGATATAGCGGGGAATCGGCAAGGGGCTCTGGGAAATCTCGAAACTGTGAAGGAAGACCAGGAGAACTTTAAATCAGATGACTGTTGGAGCCATTTTCAGTATGACTCTTCGCTGGCTGTTGAACGAGGGGGCGGAGAGTTTGGGAATGTTCTCAGTGCAGTGATGTCGTTTCTTAGCTCAACTCAATTCAACTCAACTAACGAATGCCTGAAAGTGGCTATTGAAAAGTATAAAATTATACACAACTATTAGAAATTGGTAAAATGTCTCCTGCGTTAAATTTGGCTGAGTCAAAAACCGATATCACAGCCCTCGAAACATTCCTATACGTACTCAGTCCTCATCTTCAATTGCCAGCGAAGAGTCCCAATACTAATGGTACCAGTAGCAGTCTGATTATGTGTCCGTCTGGCTTTTCATCTAGTCCAGTGGTTCTCAACATTTTTGGTCCATGCACCCCTTCACCATATGTTCAGAATGTCACCCCCACCTCCTTTTGTATTTCCTCCCTATAAACACGCCCCCCCCCCGCCCCTACATCGTAAACGTAAAAAAGCTAAATGTTTAATAACACATACTAGAACAAGTCTAGACATCTTCATAAAGCGTGGTTTGCGGGTCTACTTATGTTATAAAACGAATTTCAGAAGGGCGAGAAGTACAGAACCGTAACGTATGGAGGGGAAAAACAGTATCAAGTAATCGGTTCTTGTATTAATGCTGTCTTGAAATAATTGTAATCTCCCCTCCCCCACCCCCCAATCCCACAGGAAACCATAAAATTCCTTCCTGGGGAGGGAGAGGGAAATTCCCCACCGGTTGAGAACCACTGCTCTAGTCACTATCTGCAGAAGGCCCTGATGATCTATCTGTTGTTCTGCACTATACACATGAGTCCAAAGGTCCGACCACGTCGGCCTTATTATGCGCGAATAGCCCACCGAGCGGTACAGACCCAGCCAATTTGTCCGCCTACTCGTTTCCCCACCATGCCAGCATGTCCAAGGGGGGAAATCCAACTGACCCTCTCTATTTTTGATTGTTGAATTGAAAACTGCCATTCTGACTGAAGCATGCCTGTCTTCACCTTTCTCATTATATTTTGTAAGTAGGTTACAATCACGACATGCGTGTGCTGTTTGCCCTCCAGCCAGTGGAACGCCGTCGAGACTCCCCCCACCTCCATTCTCAGAATAGATGTTATGGTATCATATACCACGCTCTCCTGCACCAAACACAGTCCACCAACCTTCACCACAAACCCTCAGAAAGGTGTTCTTTGGTCATATACCGAAACGAGAAGGGAGGAATGAGAAACTCTGTAACGACTGGACAGTTAGAAGACTGGACAGACTGGCGGTAGGAGAGGCAGAGTTAGATATAGGGAAATTAGGCTGGGAAGTCTAAAATGGTGACGTAATTATATGTCAACAGTGAAATTGATCCAGAACTCCGATAACTGAGATCTGCGAAGAGACATTAGTGACCACGCCATCTGGCAGGGCACGTGATGATAATGATGATGAGATCCAATAATGTATTAGAGTATCCACTGCTTAAAATGATACCAAGTTGGGTGGATGTTTGCACTGCTTCAGTGTATTCCTTGTTCAGAAATAAGCAAAAGTAGAGATATTCACATTGAAAACACTCCCCTAGGGAGTATTAAAAGAGAACGACAATGGTATCGCGGGTGTTATGTCATTAATAAAGGATAATTGTGAGTTATTTAGCAGTTATAAAACAGGAATCGTGGGTTACTTGGTGGGTTACTTATATATATATATTCATACATCATGTGCCATGCCGGAAAGCGTGAGCGGTCATGACTCGCCATTTTACTCGATCACCAGAGTAGTAGATCAGCTAAGTGTTCCTGTCTCGACCATGCCATGTAGCCAAGCCATCTGGGTATTTTTTAGTGGTCTTCCTCTTGGTCTGTTCCCTTCGATCTAGCCTGTTGTCACCAAGTTCTCCAATTCATTTCTTCTCATAACTTGTCCAAACAATGTTTTACTGTCTACGTCTAATTTCTCTAATCAATTTACGATTTTCATTTGTTTCCTGTAATACGTGGTCATTTATTTTTCTGTCTGTCCTTGGTAATCTGTGCATTCTCCTCAGAAACCATATTTTTACAGCCATCAGATGTTTTTCAGCTTGACTGCTCATTGTCCAAGTTTCACATCCATACAAAAGTATAGGCTCTATGTAGCACCTCAACACTTTTTTTCCGTTTCAATTGACATTTTTTTAATTAGTCTATGTTTTTTCATCTTGCAAAAGGCTACTTATGAAAAAACCCTTTTTTTTGTTCAAAAAATACATGATCCTCGATAGGGACGACTTATCGGGCAACGATTTGGAACGAAAAGGATTTTTTGAGATTTGGAACAGGGAATGTACGGAACTATATCGGCTGGAGGGGAGATAATACATACAACCTCAACCCTTTGGGAATCAACGACGGGCAAGAGAGGGCCACCAGAGAGACGAATGGAGACGGATTGTATCTGCAGCAAGAATTCAATGGCTCGGAACGATGAAGAAAAGAAGAAAAGAAGAAGAAGAAGAAAAGAAGAAGAAGAAGAAAAAGAAAAAGAAAAGGCTACCTTCGCCATGGCGATTTTTGGGTCTAATCTCTTAAGGCATCTCCCTCAGATCTAGGCTGATCCGAGAAAATTTGTACCGATTTACTTGAAAATTTCCCCATTTACTTCTTTTTACATTGTGCATTTCTTTCTTCCTAGTGAGACCATAATCTGTGTTTTTCAAAATTTTAAATTCTAACCCTAGTTTTTCACTTTGTGTAACAACCGTATGTTAATTTTTGCAGATCCTGCTCTTGCCCCAATCAAAACTGTATCATCTGCATATCTAATGTTATTTAAAGTTTCTTTCTCCAATGATGATTCTATTTATATCTTCTAAAATTTGTGAAAATATCTTCACTGCATAGGAAAAAAAAGAAAGGAGACTTACCCTCCAGTCTCACACCTCTCTTAATAGGTTGATATTGTCCCACTTCATTATCAATCCTTATGCAGCTTTGTTGTTTTTTCCCAAAATATGGTTTTTATAAAATCTAATGTCTGTTTCTGATCCACGAAAACTGGGGGATCGAGTGGAAATGGCGAGTCATTGCCGCCCACGCTTTTCCGGGATGGCACATGATTGATTGATTGAATGTCTTTTACTGTATTATATATATAAAAATTTTTATATATAAAATATATATAATATATATAATTTTATTAAACTATATCTATAAACAAAGTGTATGTATATGTGTATGTATATATGTATGTATGTAAATATGTATGGCCTTTATTTTTTTCGCGAACGGCCCTCCGATTGAGATGAAATTTTCTAACGCCTTCCTTTCATTCCGAGCTGTCCCCTGTCATAGTTTTTTTTTTCTTCTTCCTCCTCCCCCCCTCCTCCCCCCCAAAATACGTACGTAATATATGATGATGAATGAAGAATCCCCGAACCAAAACGCTAGGGAAAGGGGAAGAAAATGACGTGACTACACAGAATCGTCCCCACGGCAATCATCATCAACAAGTGCCGTGCCGGCTTTGGGGTAGGCGTTTTATGGCTCTCTGTAGATCTCAGTCTTTTTTTTTTTTTTTTTCAACTCTGCTGCTGATTTCCTCCATGCCACGGCATTTTCAATAACAATTCATCTTTTTATGTGTAAGAAGTTATCTACAGTCGTGTAGAAGGGAAGAACTAGACGAGTAATGAATTCGGAATGGCGAACTCTCTCCCCCCCCTCTTCTCCTCCCTCTAACCCCCCCTCCCCCCACCCTTCTCCTTCTTCCTCCTCCCTCTCATCCCTCTCCCTCCTACCTCCTCCTTCCCCCCTCTTTTCCCCTTTTCCCCTCTTCCTCTCCCCTTTCTCCTCCATCCTCCTCCCTCCTACTCCCTCCCCCCCTCCTCCCCCCTCCTCCCTCATCTTCCCCCCCTGCCTCCCTCCTCCTCCTCCCCTCCTTCTCCCTCATCATCCCCCCATCCTCCTTCTCCCTTCTTCCCCCCTCTTTCCCCCCTTCCTCCTCCTAACTCCTCCCTCCTCCTCCCTCCCCTCTACCCTCCTCCTCCCTTCCCTCCTCTTCCTCCTCCCTTTCCTTCCTCCTCCTCCTCCCTCCCACCTCCCCCTCCCCCTATCTTTTTTTCCCTCCCCCCCTCCTCCCCCTTCCACCTCTCTTTCCTTCCTCCCCTCCTCATTCTCCTCCTTTCCCCCTCCCTCCTTCCCCCCTCCTCCTTCCTTCTTCTCCCTCCTCCTCACTCCTCCCCCCTTTTCCCCCTCCTCCTCCTTTCCCCCCTCCTCCCCTCCTTCCCCCCCTACCTCCTCCCTCCTCCTCCCTTCACATTCCTCCCCCCCCCGTCCTCCTCATCCCCCCCTCCTCCCTCCTCCCCATCCTCCCCCTCCCTTTCTCCTCCTCCCTCCTCCTTTCCCCCCCTACCTCCTCCTCCCTTTACATTCCCTCCTCCCCTTTCCCCTTCCTCCTCCCTCCCCCCCTCCCCCTCTCCCCCCTCCCCTCCTTTCCCCCCCTCCCTCCCCTCCCTCCCTCCTCCCCCCCCTCCTTCCTCCTCCTCCCTCTCCTCCTCCTCACTCCTCCCCTTTTCCCCCCTCCTCCTCCTCCTTCTAACCTCCTATCCTCCCCCCCTCCCTTCACATTCCTCCTCCTCCCTCTTCCCCTCCTCCTCCCCTCCTCCCCCTCCCTCCTCCCCATCACTCCTCCTCCCTCCTCTCCTTCTTCCTCCCCCCTCCTCCCCCCTCCCCTTCCTCCTTCCTCCTCCCCCCCTCTCCGCCTCCTCCCCTCCCCCTCCCCCCCTCCTCACTACTCCTCCTCCCTCTACCTCCCCCTCCTTTCCCCCCTCCTCCCTCTACCTCCCCCCCCCCTCCTCCCTTCACATTTCCCCCTCCTCCCTCTTCCCCCTCCTCCCTCCTCCCCCTCCGCCTCCCTGCTCCTCCTCCCTCTACCTCCTCCCCTCCTCCCTTCACATTTCCCCCTCCCCCCCTCTTCCTCCTCCTCACCCCCCTCCTCCTACCTACCCCCTCCTCCTCCTCCCCTCCTCCTCCCTCACTCCTCAAACCCCCCCTCCCCTTCCCTTTTTCCTCCCTCCTCCCCCCCCTCCTTCCCCCTCCCCCCCTCTCCGCCTCCTCCCTCTCCCCCCTCCTCCCTCCTCCTCCTCCCGCCCTCCTCCCCCCCTCCCTCCTCCTCCCTCTACCTCCTCCCCCCCCCCTCCCTTCACCTTCCTCCTCTCCCTCTTCCTCCCTCTTCCTCCTCCTCCCCCTCCTCTCTCCGCCTCCCTCCTCCTCCTCCCTCTACCCTCCTCCTCCCTTTACATTCCTCCTCCTCCCTCCCCTCCTCCTCCCCTCCTCCTCTTCCCTCCCCCTCCCCCCCCTTGTCCCCCTTTTCCCCCCCCTCCTTCTCCCTCTTCCTCCTCCCTCTTCCTTCTCCCTCCGCCCCTCCCTCCTCCTACTCTCTCCTCCTCCTCCCTCCTCCTCCCTCCCCTCCTCCTCCCTCTCCTCCTCCTGCTCCCCCTCCTCCTGCGTTTTCCTCCCCCCCTCCTTTTTTCCCTCCTCCTCCCTCTTCCTCCTCCCCCCTCCTCGCCTCCTCCTCCACCCTATTCCTCCCCTCCCCTCCCCCAATTTCCCCCCCCTCCCCACCCCCTATTTTCCCCCCTACTCCTCCTGTCTCCTCCCTCCTCCTCCCTCCTCTTCCCTCCTCCCACCCCCCCTCTTCCTCCTCCCTCCTACATTTTTCCCACGACAGACAGACAGTCAAAACAGATAGTCGGGAACGGGTCTTATTACTACTTATATAATTTAAATGAGATGCTCTCCACCTGGGCTGGGCCGGGTCAGACAACAGATGATAGATAGACAACCTCCCTCCACCCTCCTCCTCCCTCCTCCTCCTCCCTCTACCTCCTCCCTCCTCCTCCCTTCACATTCCTCCCCCTCCCTCCTCCTCATCCCTCCTCCTCCCCTCTCCTCATCCCTTCTCCTCCCTTCTCCGCCTCCCTCCTCCTCCTCCCTCTACCTCCTCCTCCCTTCACATTCCTCCTCCTCCCTCTTCCTCCTCCTCTCTTCCTCCTCCTCTATCCCTCCTCCTCCTTCTTCCTCCCTCCTCCTCCTCCTCCCTCCTCCCCTCCTCCTCCCTCTCCTCCTCCTCACTCCTCCTCCTCCCTCCTCCTCCTCATTCTACCTCCTCCTCCTCCTCCTTCACATTCCTCCTCCTCCCTCTTCCTCCTCCTCCTCCTCCCTCCTCATCCCTCCTCCTCCCTCCTCCTCATCACTTCTCCTCCCTCCTCCTCCTTCTTCCTCCCTCCTCCTCCCTCCTCCTCCTTCCTCCTCCTCCCTCTCCGCCTCCTCCCACCTCCTCCTCCCTCCTCCTCCTTCCTCCTTCTCCCTCCTCCTCCCTCTACCTCCTCCTCCTCCCTCCTCCTCCCTCTACCTCCTCCCCCCTCCTCCCTTCACATTCCTCCTCCTCCCTCTTCCTCCTCCTCCCTCCTCCTCTCTCCGCCTCCCTCCTCCTCCTCCCTCTACCTCCTCCCTCCTCCTCCCTTCACATTCCTCCTCCTCCCTCTTCCTCCTCCTCCCTCCTCCTCCTCCCTCCTCCTCCTCGCTCCTCCTCCCTCCTCCTCCTCCCTCCTCCTTATCACTCCTCCTCCCTCCTCCTCCTTCTTCCTCCCTCCTCCTCCCTCCTCCCCCTCCTCCTTCCTCCTCCTCCCTCTCCGCCTCCTCCCTCTCTACCTCCTCCCTCCTCCTCCTCCTCCCTCCTCCTCCTCCCTCCTCCTTCCCTCTAACCTCCTCCTCCTCCCTCCTCCTCCCTCTAACTCCTCCCCCCTCCTCCCTTCACTTTCCCTCCTCCTCCCTCTTCCTCCTCCTCCTCTTCCTCCTCCTCCACTCCTCCTCCTCTCCGCCTCCCTCCTCCTCCTCCCTCTAACCTCCTCCTCCTTCACATTCCTCCGCCTCCTCCTCCTCCTCCCTCCTCCTCTTTTCCCTCCTCCTCCTCCCCCTCCTCCTCCTCCCCCTCCTTTCCTTCTTCTCCTCCTCTTATCCCTCTTCTCCTCCCTCTTCCTTCTCCCTCCGCCTCCTCCCTACCTCCTACTCTCTCCTCCTCCTCCCTCCTCCTCCCTCTCCCTCCTCCTCCCTACTCCTCCTCCTGCTCCCTTCTCCCTCCCTCGTTCTCCTCCTTTCTCCCTTTTCCCCCCTCCCCCCTCTTCCTCCTCCCTCCTCCTCCCCCTCCTCCCCCCCCCTATTCCTCCCTCCTCCTCCTAATCCCTCTCTCCTCCCTCCTATTTCCCTACTTTCCCCCGCCCCCCCCCTCCCTCCTCCTTTCCCTTTCCCCTTTCCCCCCTCCCCCTCCTCTTCCTCCTCCCTCCTACATTTACCCAAGACAGACAGACAGTCAGACAGATAGTCGGGAACGGGATCTTATATGACTACTTATATAATTTAAATGAGATGCTCTCCACCATGGGCTGGGCCGGGTCAGACAGACAGATAGATAGATAGATAGACAGACCGCCCTCCACCATTCCTTCTCCTCCTCTTCCTCCTCCCTTTCCTTCCTCCTCCTCCTCCCTCTACCTCCTCCTCCCCCTACCTCTTTCCTCCTCCTTCCTCCTCCCCTTCCACCTCTCTTTCCTTCCTCCCCTCCTCATTCTCCCTCCTTCCTCTCCCTCCTTCCTCCTCCTCCTTCCTTCTTCTCCCTCCTCCTCCTCCTCCCTCCTCCTTCCTCCTCCTCCTCTCCTTCTCCACACTCCTCCTCCTCCCTCCTCCTCCTCCCTCCACCCTCCTCCCTCCTCCTCCCTTCACATTCCTCCCCCTCCCTCCTCCTCATCCCTCCTCCTCCCTCCTCCTCATCCCTCCTCCTCCCTTCTCCTCCTCCTCCTCCTCCTCCCTCTACCTCCTCCTCCCTTCACATTCCTCCTCCTCCTCCCTCTTCCTCCTCCTCCCTCCTCCTCCTCATCCCTCCTCCTCCTTCTTCCTCCCTCCTCCTCCTCCTCCCTCCTCCCCTCCTCCTTCCTCCTCATCCCTCTCCTCCTCCTCACTCCTCCTCCTCCCTCCTCCTCCTCATTCTACCTCCTCCCTCCTCATTCCTCCTCCTCCCTCTCCCTCCTCCTCCCTCCTCCTCCTCCCTCCTCCTCATCACTCCTCCTCCCTCCTCCTCCTCCTTCCTCCCTCCTCCTCCCTCCTCCCCTTCCTCCTTCCTCCTCCTCCCTCTCCGCATCCTCCCTCCTCCTCCCTCCTCCTCCCTCTACCCTCCTCCTCCTCCCTCCTCCTCCCTCTACCTCCTCCCCCTCCCTCCCTTCACATTCCTCCTCCTCCCTCTTCCTCCTCCTCCCTCCTCCTCTCTCCGCCTCCCTCCTCCTCCTCCCTCTACCTCCTCCCTCCTCCTCCCTTCACATTCCTCCTCCTCCCTCTTCCTCCTCCTCCCTCCTCCTCCTCGCTCCTCCTCCCTCCTCCCTCCTCCTCATCACTCCTCCTCCCTCCTCCTCCTTCTTCCTCCCTCCTCCTCCCTCCTCCCCCTCCTCCTTCATCCTCCTCCCTCTCCGCCTCCTCCCTCTCCGCCTCCTCCCTCCTCCTCCTCCCTCCTCCTCCTCCCTCCTCCTCCCTCTACCTCCTCCTCCTCCCTCTACCTCCTCCCCCCTCCTCCCTTCACATTCCTCCTCCTCCCTCTTCCTCCTCCTCCCTCTTCCTCCTCCTCCCTCTTCCTCCTCCTCCCTCTTCCTCCTCCTCCCTCCTCCTCTCTCCGCCTCCCTCCTCCTCCTCCTCCCTCTACCTCCTCCTCCCTTCACATTCCTCCTCCTCCCTCCTCCTCCTCCCTCCTCCTCTTCCCTCCTTCTCCTCCCCCTCCTTGTCCTTCTCCCCCCTCCTTCTCCCTCTTCCTCCTCCGTCTTCCTTCTCCCTCCGCCTCCTCCCTCCTCCTACTCTCTCCTCCTCCTCCCTCCTCCTCCCTCTCCCTCCTCCTCCCTCTCCTCCTCCTGCTCCCTTCTCCTCCTGCGTTCTCCTCCTCCCTCCTTCTCCCTCCTCCTCCCTCTTCCTCCTCCCTCCTCCTCGCCTCCTCCTCCACCCTACTCCTCCCTCCTCCTCCTAATCCCTCCTCCTCCCTCCTATTCCTCCCTACTCCTCCCTCCTCCTCCCTCCTCTTCCCTCCTCCACCTCCCTCTTCCTCCTCCCTCCTACATTTACCCAAGACAGACAGTCAGACAGATAGTCGGGAACGGGATCTTATATGACTACTTATATAATTTAAATGAGATGCTCTCCACCATGGGCTGGGCCGGGTCAGACAGACAGATAGATAGACAGACAGACAGACAGACAGACAGACAGACAGACAGACAGACAGACAGACAGTCGGGAACGGGAACTTATATGACTACTTATATGAATTAAATGAGATGCTCCCCACCAGGAGTTGGGCGATGCCGGGCCGGGTCAGACAGACAGACAGATAGATAGTCGGAACGGGAACTTATATGACTACTTATATGAATTAAATGAGATGCTCCCCATCAGGGTCTGGGCGAAGACGGGCCGGGTCAGACAGACAGACAGATAGACAGACAGACAGACAGACAGACAGACAGACAGACAGATAGTCGGTAACGGGAACGAGAACTTATATGACTACTTATATGAATTAAATGAGATGCTCCCCACCAGAGTCTGGGCGAAGCCGGGCCGGGTCAGCTAGTATATATATATATATATATATATATATATATATATATATATATATATATATATATATATATATATATATATATATATATATATATATATACATATATATATATCAACCTTTATAATCTGTTTACGCATGTAGACTGACAGATTCCTGGTTAGATTTGATCAGTTCGATCTCGTGTAGGATCTGCTGGCAAATGCTTATGGTGCCCTGGGTGGGTTCCTTAGCCTCGCATGTACGCTGCTGTATCTGTGGAGTACACCATGTAAGAACACCAGTTATATCACAACATTTATACACACCGGTTATATCACACCATTTATACACACCAGTTATACCACAACATTTATAAACACTAATTATATCACGACATGTACAAATACCAGTTTTATCACGACATTTATAAAAACCAGTTATATAAGGACATTTATAAACATCATTTATATCACAAAATTTACAATCTCCAGTTATATCATAACATTTATAAACCGCAGTTATATTACGACATTTATAAACATTTATCACAACATTTACAAACGCCATTTTATAACAAAAAAACATTTATAAACACCAGTTATATCACAACATTTATAAACGCCAGTTATATCACAATAATAAACACCAGTCATATTCCAACATTTATAAACATCAGATACACGACGGGTGTGAGATATGGGTGCATATAATCCTCACACCTTGTTTAATATTTATACACAGTATCTCTTAAAGCACTGAAGAGAGAGAGAGAGAGAGAGAGAGAGAGAGAGAGAGAGAGAGAGAGAGAGAGAGAGAGAGAGAGAGAGAAAGAGAGAGAAAGAGAGAGAGAGAGAGATGGACAGAGATTGGTGGAGAGAGATTGGTGGAGATAGATTGGTGGAGAGAGATTGGTGGAGAGAGATAGATAGCGATAGAAATAGAGAGAACAGATTAGGAGTCAACCTTAGTGACGTGTCAATGAACATAAGATAGTAGACACTAGAGCCCACTCTTTTTCACAATTGTTGGAGCCAAGGTCAATATGGAACATGCGTCTCAATTGAGATTGGAACGTATGACTAATGGACCGCAGGCAGGAGTGTTAGCCACTGCGCAATGGCGGCATCATGTTAAAATGAACAGTGGAGGGATAGTGTCCGTTGCAAACAGATAGACAACATCAAGAAGCCTGTACAAATGCTTTATGAAAACTTACGCCAGACTGTGTTGAAAAGTCCATACAGCCGACCTACAATGCGAAGATGCCACTTGCATATATCTATAGTAAGCAGGTGCCGTTTCCACAATGAAGGTTGGCTGCAATGGATCTCCAACACTGTCTCTCTCCCTGATTGTACATTCTGACAGACTGCTGTCAGTTCGTCTCTTGATATCTTCCCACTTGTATCGTTGTCTACCTCTTGCTCGCTTGCCTTCAACCTTATTCTCCAGTATGGATTTAAAAAAAAAAATTATAAGAGTGTTGTGTCTTTCCATATATCTATGCATATTGTATTACTTCGGTCGACATATTTCTTGATTTGACTAACACATTTTCTTATTTTGTATACATTGGGTTATACATACAGACCTACAAGCACTTGGAATCAACGACTGGCATGAGAAGGTCCACCAGAGAGACGAATGGAGACAGATTGTATTTGCAGCAAAGAACCTCAATGGCTCGGAATGCTGAAGAAGAAGAAGTATACATTGGGTTGAGCCATTTCGGAATGTGGTCAATATTTGTATTAGTTTGACTAATATTGTTTTCCTACTTGGTTGATATATTTATAAGTTTGTTTGAGATATTTCTTATTGTGGTCAACGTTTTAGTTGATTTGACTACCATTTTCTTACTTTTTATAAGCTTGGTTGAGATATTTCTTATTTTGACCAAGCGTTTTATTAATTTGGGTAATACATTTTCTTACTTTTAATAAGTTTGATAGTGATTTTTTTTTTTGGGTATTTGGCCAACATTTTAAATAATTTGTCTAACATATTTTCTTATTTGTATGTTGAAGTATACACAGAATCTGAACTTTTGTCTGAGTGTGAAACGTATAACAATGAGCAGACAAGCTGACTATACATGAAACTTCAGTATCATAGTGACTAGTGCGCCAGCTTGAGGGTTCAATCACCAGCAAAGACAGGATTACTTTCTCCACCAGTAAGGTCCTGGGTCAACCCAGCTTCATTATCATGATTATTGTTTTCGCTCGCTGGCTTTTAACTCAAGTGTAGTCCATACATGCTACGTTTACTGCACTGCACTGATTTTTGCTTGTGGATTAGCTTTCCCTATTACCAATGTCCCTCGCCATCAGGCGAACACACTCCGACTTCAGAGGTACTTGTAATTTACCTCCAAAATTCTAGAATGAGAAGTCGACATTTTAGTCCAAATGCCCGGTGTAGGGGTTGAACCCCTTACCTCGGTATCATCGTATCGGATGTTTAAGAACGCGCGTTCTTATCCATTCGGCATGTTGACCTCATTAAAATGATTTGAATTATGTGGGGATTGTCTGGGAAGCAAAGATGACCTAGACGGGAACTGTCTACCCTATCTCGTTATGTCTTAGGTGGGGAATGTGTTTGTGGGTGGTTGAGTGGGTGTGGGTTGTGTGGGATGAGGGAGGGGTGTGTGATTGGTGTGGGGGTGAGGGATGTGTGTGTGTGTGGGGGGTGTGGGTGGGTGTGTGTTGGTGGGTGGAGGACATATGTGTGGGCGGTGTGGGTATTTGTAGGTGGGGGATGTGTGGGTGGGTGGGTGATGGGTGACGAGATGTGTGTGTGCGTGAGGGATGTGTGGGTGGAGATGTGAATGGGGGATGTGTGTGGGGTGAGGTGTTGTGTAGGAGGGGACATGTGTGTGGTTGAGGGGTGTGTAGGTGGGTGTGTGTTGGTGGATGGAGGACATATGTGTGTATGGGTGGGGTGTGTGTGGGTTGTGGGTGTGTGGGTGGATGTGTGTTGGTGGGTGGAGGACATATGTGTGGGCGGTGTGGGTGTATGTGGGTGGGGGAGTTGTGGGTGGGTGGGTGATGGGTGGTGAGATGTGTGTGTGGGTGAGGGATGTGTGGGTGGGGATGTGAATGGGGGATGTGTGGGGTGAGGGGTTGTGTAGGAAGGGACATGTGTGTGGTTGAGGGGTGTGTAGGTGGGTGGGGGAGGTGTGATTGGGTGTGGGACGTACGGATGGGTAATGGATGTATGTGAGGGTGTCGAATGTGTGTTTGGCTGGGTGGTTGGGGTATGTGAGTGTGGGTGGATAGATGGGAGATGTATGTGTTGATTGTTGGGTGGAGGATGAGTAGGTGTGCGTGTTTTAGGGATGATTAGTTAGTTAGTTAGTTAGTTAGTCACAGTTCCAACTTCACAGCAACGGGTCGTCCCCATTATGCTCCGTTCCTGTGCCAGTGAATATCACTCAAAACGCTCCCCACTGCCCAATGTGAAAAGTGGAAAAGACAGGAGTCTCGACAAACAACAGCCCGCAGAGATACACTGTGCATAATGCCGCCACTAGAATGTCAACACACCAGTCCCCCACGAAACACCCAATTCATCTCTGATGGAATCGGCAGTCATTTTCCTATCTGAATGTTTCCTAGATGTTCACCTACACAGTCCATGAACATACAGTTCATCACCGACGGCAGTGGCAGTCAACCAGAAGCCCAGCAGCCACGCATTTCCGCATAAGGCAAAATCTGGTCAACTCTGGGACATAGCCACCTGCCATCGCTCCGAACATGCAGTCACGTTCCAAAAATAAAAACTTGGGCAGATTCAAAAGCACTTCACACGAAACTCACAGCTCACAGTGTCGCGCCACGCACTCACTCAATAGCAGGGCAACGGAACCATCAAGCCTCCTTAGTCGCCTCTTACGACATGCGTGGTAGGCTGCAGTGTTGCTATTCTTTGCTTCCCTTATGGGCCCCGGCAACACACGGGAGTTTAGGGATGATTCATTCCCCACACACATCCATCCACTCATGTAATCATTTATGGATGATTACATGAGTGGATGGATGTGTGTGGGGAATGAGTGTATGGGTGGGGGATGTGTGTGTGGCTGGGAAGATGTGTATGAGTGGGGGATGTGTGGGATGTGTGTGCGGGGATATGTGTGTGTGGGTGGGAAGATGTGTGCGGATGGGGGACGTGTGTGTGGTGGAGGATGTGTGAGTTGGTGGGTGAGGAGGTGTGGGATGTGTGGGGTGTGGGGGATGTGTAGGTGGGTGCGGAGATGATTGGGTGGGTGGGGAGGTGTGTGGGTGATCGGGGGAATGTGTGTAAGGATGGGGAGTATGTTGGTGGGTGAGGAATGTGTGGGAGGGCGATGTGTGTTTGGGTTGGTGTGTTTTTGTCGGTGTCGGTGGGTAGTGGTATATGTGAGTGTTGACGGGTGGAGGATGTGTGGATGTTTGTAAGGCGGGGGATGTGTATGTGGGTTGGTGTGTTGGGGCGTGTGTAGGGGGAGTGGAGGTGTGCATGCGTGGGGAATGTGTGTGTCGGTGGGGAAATGTGTGTGGGTGGGGGATGTGTGTGTGTGTGTGTATGTGTATGTGTGTGTGTGGGGGGATGCATGTGTGGTTAGTGGGGTGTGTGGGTTTATGTGAAATGTGCGGGTGGGTGGGAAAATGTGGGTGTGTGGATCGGAAGATATTAGGGTATGAGGAGGTGATTAGTGAGTGGGTGAGGGATGTGTGTGTGGGATGGTGCGAGATGTATGTGTGGGAGGGGTATGTGTATGGTTGGGGGTGTGTGGGTGGGTGGGTTGACGGAGCATGTGTGTGGGTGAATTTGTGTTGGTTGGGGTATGTGTGAGTGGGTGGGGATGTGTGTGTGGGTGGTTGCGAGATGCCCGGGTTGGTGAGGAGATGTGTGAGTTGGTGGAGGGATGTGTGGTGGGTGGTGGAATGTGTGAGTGGGTGAGGGATGTGTGTGTGTGTGTGTGGGTTTGTGCGGGATGTCTGTGTGGGAGGGGGAATGTTTCACACAACATTATAATATGCATTGTTTATGCTTACAACATTCATTTGACAATGATTTTGTCTCCTACGTGAAGGCATCATACACTGTTGATTAACGAAAGATGAGAGATTGGAAGGGCCGAAGTTAAGACAGGCCTACGTGCCCAATTTGTAACCCTTTTAAAATGAAGTTCAATTCAATTCAATTCAATTAGCCTAGAAAATGTGAAGCCCTAACAATTCACACCACAGTGACATTATCTGCCAAGGGACGAAATTTAATGTGGTGTATTCACGGATGTATATGTTTGCAGTGTGAAATATGTATATCATATGCAGTGAATAAACACATAATACTCTGGTTGAAATACTATGTACATAATACTGGCTGAAATACTAAGTCCTGGCTAAAATACTAAGTACATGGACCTGGCTGAAATATTAACTACATAGTCATGGCTGAAATACTACGTATATCATCATCAAGTGCCGTGCCGACTGGCGTAGGCGGTCATGACTCTCCACAGATCTCGGTATTTGGTTTTTTGGATCAGCTCTGCCGCTGATATTCCTCCATGCCACCGTCGCAATCCATCCAGCATCATTTCTCGTGGTCTGCCTCTGCCTCTCATCCCTTCGATCAGTCCAGTTGTCACGATGTTCTCAAATGCCTCTCTTCTCATCACATGACAAAAAAAAACCGTTTGTCTCTTTCTTATTGTTGTATATAATGTTCTAATTTCATTAGCATCTTTAAAGCATTCATGGGGGATGAGTGGTCTCGAGGTATGGTGTCCGCCTCGAGTGCTGGAGGTTCCGGATTCAGGCCCTGGTGAGGACTGGGATTTATTTAAAAAATCCATCTGGACTTCCAGTAATAAAATTTCCCCTGGCCTCTGGGTAGTGAGATCGGACGCCCGTGTGTATTGTTGCGCACGTAAAAATCCCATGGCAGTTGGAAATCGAAAAAAGAGTAGCCTAACGGCGCTGCCCGGGCAAAATTTCGAGTTAAAAATCTACCCAAAGTATTTCAGGATCCTTGCCGATGCAACGGAGTCCGTGCATTGAGCTGAGTTTCTCCAGACTCAGGTTTGAGTTAGGAGGAATAGGAGCACTTATGGGTTAAACCGTGTGCCGTGATGTTGATCCAACGACTAAACTAAAAAAAAAAAGGCATTCGTTGTTAGTTACTTTGGCAGTCTAAGGAATTCGCAACATTCGTGTAAGGAACCACATCTCTGTTGCTTCCAATCTCTTCCTAATTTGTTCATTTATATTCCAAGATTCACAGCCATACAGTAAAACATGTTCTGTATAGCTCTTCAGCACTCTCTTTCTTACATTCAATGATATTGACTTATTGCATAAGGTATTCTTCATTTTCTAAAATGCAGCTTTTGCTTGCCCTATATTGCTCTTGATCTCTGTTGTGCATCTTCCATCTGATGTTATAAATGTGCCTAGATATTTAAAACTATCCACTTGGTGAAGAATTTTCCCTTCTATCTCTATTTCACATTTGGATGTCACCTGTTTCTTTGATATCACCATTGTTACTGTCTTCTTGATATTCAAGGAGATTCCTTGCTTTGCCCTCTCTGTTACTACATACGTACATAGTCGCTGATATTGATCGAATGTAATGAACGTTATCTCCACGGAGGTTTAATATTTAACAAGAAGTCCTTCTATTTGCATAGTAACGCCTGGTATCGTCTAATAAATAATGCTTCGATATATTTTAGCAATCGATTATTGTTCATCGAATACGGTATACTAAATGACTGGGTTATTTGTCAACTGCTAATAATCAAACGTTAAATCTGTCACAAACTGAAGGATGAGACCAAAGACATGAGGACTGCTGACCACATGAACAAGCAGTCAATAAGAGCAATGTTCCTACTCTTTCTGTGTAGTATCCAAATTTGTCCAGGACGCCTGCAAAGGTCGAAGCCGACTTCATGATTTCGACCGAATCACTTCGCTCTAGCTTGACAAATTCTGTGAACACTCTGCAGTTGTTGTAGCACAGTTCCAGTGTAGCTACGGCCATAACCTAGGACGAGCAGGTTGGCATTAAGTAGAAAGTTTATCAAGTAAATTCAAGCCTTATCTTCTAGACTTTTATAAAGGTATACTAGAATGACACGTGTCTTCAGAGTTAATGACTTGACGTTGTTCTTAATATGTACCTTATAATAAAACATAATATGCTTGCTGTCTTGATAGACGATAGTATGTAAAATGGACTCGTACATCTCCGTAGCGCAAAGCCTGGAATGAATTTAGAGTGCATGTGTTGCCCATGCAGCATGATCCATCTCTCAGCCTGCATGGTTAAGTCCAGACGAAAGGTAACAACAAAACAAGCTGCAGAAGCTGGATCAGCAAAGCAATTCTCTAACTGTCCGCCTGTCGGAGCTCTTATGCCAGGACCTGCTTCCTACCAAGGCTTAGGGCCTGGTCTGCCAGCCATGGCATTTAGTATTTAGTTTGCATTTCCTCGCACTAGGGTAAGGCGTGTACCCTCCCAATTGTGCTCCTCCACCCGAAGCCGTTGGCAACATGCGAATGCCCAGTATGTTGTTATAAGAATAGTATGCCTTTTAACATGGTCGAAATACTTTACTTATATCTTTTCCCCCCATCAATTCTCTTTTCATTCCATTTTTCTAGAACCTATGCATTTTTATTATTTTTGTTTCTATGAAATACGATATATTCTTCTGTATATCCACATCTGTAGGGCCTCTATTCGACTTTCTAATTGCTTGTTAGTTGTCCAGGCTTCTGTGCGATATAGTAGTGTTGAATACATACAGCATTTGACAATTCTAATTTTTAATGTGTTGTTAATTTCTTTAGATGTTAATACTAATTTCATACTGCTGAAAGCATTTTTGGCCATTCTTATTCTCTTTTTTATTTCTATTTCACTTCCGCCATCATCTGTTATTACATGTCAACGATAGGAGAAACTTGTTACTTGTTCTAGTATCTCCCCGTTTACTGTGTTGCTCATTGATCCTTTCCACTGCTAAGTATCATATCTTTTGTGTTTTGGATGTCAATATCTAAGCCACATTCTGCACTGTGCCTGTTTACTCGTTCCACTAGGTTTTGTAACTCTTGTTCGCCTTCTGCTAGTAAAAATGTATCGTCAGCATACCTAAGATTGTTTATGATTCAGTTATTCCATAATCACTTGTAAATGGGTGTACTTTGAAAACATAAAATAACCGATTACATGCCCTGAGGCTTATTACGTACATTGTGCTATCTCTCCATTTTGGAGACCATTCCACGTTAAATATGTGTCGTGGTCAGTATCAGGCCCGACGCCTTTTCTTCCCAGAATATTTTCTTGTACACAATTTGGGCCAGTTTAACCTGGGAAGAATGCCTCAATGGAAATTTGAACACATGCCACTACGTTATCTCAGCTAAATGTGGTAAAACTCCATCACGGAGCAAGCACGACGGGAGGGTCCGGATCAACAAAAGTGATTCCTCCCTCGCTGAATGTTTGACCCCTTTACATTCCTTACATTCTCGTGGTTATGGCGCAGGTGCGTTTTTCACCTGTTATTCGATATGCACAAGGCGTTTTTCACCTGTTGTTCGATATCTGCGAGACGTTTTATCTATCGCACTTATCTCACATTGACATCGTTATGCGTGTCTGCCCAGAAGTTATCCTGCCCTCGGGGAGGCAAACATTGTGCACCCAGGCCGTCTGCCATCATAATCATTACACGCAACTGGCGGCAGGAAAGACAGCTTCTGTCCCCGGATAATAATTCGCTGTTTGCGCCTATTCTTGCCTCCATCTCGGTGGCTAGCTATGATGCAGTAGATGTCATTGCAGCCATGTTGCCTTCTTCATACCCTTTTAGCAGTTTAAGGAGGCGCCCTACCGTACCCTCCCTACAGAGGTCAGATCTTCTCTTGGGATAATTCCCTTGTGGCCTTGAGCCCCGTCTCCTCTCGCTTCTGCTGCAAGGCGTGTTCCTCGCAAGACGTCGTATTCCACTACAAGCCGTCGTGGTTGCTTGGCTGCAGATGTTCGTCTTAATTCGACATTTCCTGGACGGGTGATCGCTACTTTGTGGCCACCCCAGCTTGGATGACCTGTTCTTACTTGGTGGGGTAGTTCCTGAGTCAGCACGAGACATTAAAGGTTGTGTCATCTCATTTAGAGATTGCATTGCTTTGGGCGAAAGACGTTGCTTTACATTGCGAGAAAAGTAGTGAACAATTTAAAGCAAATCCTTCTCCAAATCATCGTTGTGCTAGCTCAATGGCCAGCATTTTCAGCATCATCATCAAGTGCCCAGCCAGCTGAAGTAGGCATTCATGTCTCTAAACAGATCTCGGACTTTGGTGTTCTGGATCAACTCCGCTGATGATATTCCTCTGTGTCAATGCATTCAGCATAATTTATATTGGTCTGCCTCTGCCTCTCATCTCCTTGATCTTTCTAGTTGTCGCGATGTTCTCCAATGCTTCTCTACTCATCACATGACCATAGAAATCTGTTTGTATCCTTCTTATTGTATACCATGCCAGCATTTTATCATATAATAAAACATAAAAGTAAGAAACAAAACTCCCCAAAGCATGAACCTGATATGAGTCGGTCATGTAGTAGAGCCATGACATTGTATACGTCTCATTGCACGAGTGATACGTGGTAAGTCTGTATCTCACTGTAGTGATTGAAGAATTTAGGCCTCGTGCCCTTGTCCCACTGCGCTGATGACATTATTGAGCGGCACCTTGCATTCTTGACAGACCAAAGTATGTGAGTTGAAATTTGGCCAGAATTCCATCACAATTCCTGGGCAGAGCTTCAGAGAACATGTGGTGCCAAAATGACACGTTCCCTCTCTCGGCCTTGCCTCGTTTGACCCAGAGGAATGGATAATAAATACGTCTGGAACAAGGTAGGCTGCAGACGCTGGCGGCTCTGCGTCAAAACTCCGAGACCTCGCCTCCACGAGCAGGTGGCGAGTGGTGGCCAGACCCTGGAACACAAAGAACTCAACTTAGAGGCGTTCAGCCAAGTCGAACAGGTGAGGTTCTCGTACGCGCCTGAACCATAGGACGCGTACATCTGTCAATCACTAGTGTCCGGACCTGTGTAAAGCGTGTACTGCTGTCAGACTCCCCGCCTGACTCGTGCGGATCCCGCGACCACCAGGAAAAGGCCCGCCGGAGATATCGCCCGAGATATTGCTGGTCTGTTGCGAGCAAATCTCCCATCATTCCACTGTACGGATCTCGTGACCAGCGAGAATAGGCCCACCGGAGATATTGCTGGTCTGTTGCGGGCAAATCTCCACCGACTGACTGAATAAGTAAAGAAACGATAAAAGTAGTGACATTATTACATTTAATAAATAAATACACACCTATTGTTTGACACTCATAGAAGTAGAAGAAGGTAAGTAAAGACTGGTTGACAAACCTGACAACATAAACATTGAAAACTATTGTTACCGACAACGATTCGAACAGGGAACCAGTGAACAAATCAGTCCAGTGTACGAGAAGTAGTAGCGTATGTATGGACTACAATTGAGCTCAAAGCTAGCGAACTAAAAAGTCGCTTAAAGTCGCTTAAAAGTCGATAGGGTCGACTTCATTGCACCGGGTTTTATCCCATATGGCTCGGTCTCTTTCCGCAGCAGGGAAAGCGTCGCACAAAGCACGAACTCCGTAGCTTTCGGAGACGATCCACAGGAGTCTCCGAATCATTTAACTCGTGAACCGAAGGACGCGGCCCGGAATCGAACCCGCAACCTTCGGAGCACGAGTCAAACGGCTTGACCAATTCGCCACAGAGACTCCGAAACTAAAAAGAAAAGAAAAACCAAAAAACATCTAGTTTATTAAGGGACAAATTATGTTATCATGGGGACATTTTGTGAGAATTAAACCGTGTCAACGACAGGAAGAAGCATACCACTAAATACAGATCTAAATATAGAACCAGGAGAAGATCAAGAAAACAACGGACGGATAACAACAAGGTACACTAAACAAACACGGTAGCGACATAAGTAAGGCAACACATCTGCCATGGAATTGGCGTAAGGCAAAGTACCACCCAGTGTAGGTGACTCAGAGTCGTGCACATTTCAGTGAATTGTGAACCACACTGCCGGAAGTAAGCTGAGCGAAGGTCAAGCACGAACTACAGGTCCGTGAGAGATCATTCACGTCTGGACCGCGTTCGAGTTCGGACGGAGAATGGCACATGGCAGAGGTCCATCTGGCCGCCACGTTTGTACAGATGGAGCGTTTGTGAATCTGTGGACGAATGTCGACGTCAGTGATTGTTCGAGCGACAGATATACAAGATAGAGATCAAGTGCAAGTATTGTTGTTTTAGTGACATTGATATGACATTTGTTTTAAAAGAAAGACAGAATAAACCGTTTGAAAATAGATGCAGCTTTCGTGTTATGAAGAAGTTATTGTTAACGCAGTGTTGACTGTTATGTGATATATACGTGGTGATTTAGAGAAGGTGGAAAGAGTATTACTACCAATCAACTCAAGGGCAAATAAGAACAACAATAGAACATCTTCTTCTTCTTCTTCTTCTTCTTCTTCTTCTTCTTCTTCTTCTTCTTCTTCTTCTTCTTCTTCTTCTTCTTCTTCTTCTTCTTCTTCGTCAGCGTTCCGAGCCATTGAGGTTCTTTGCTGCAGATACAATCCGTCTCCATTCGTCTCTCTGGTTGACCTTCTCTTGCCAGTGGTTGATTGTAGATCTGTATATGTATTATCTCTCCACCGTCTTCTTGGTCTACCTCGGGGTCTACGGTCATTTATTTCCTGAGTGTAAGCGAGTTTTGTTTCCCTATTATCTTCCATTCTTTCTATATGCCCCAGCCATTGTAGTCTATTAGCCTTCATGATACCAGTGATTAGCGGGGACTTAAACAGATCATAATGTCTTTGTTACTTCTTCTTTTCCACTCTCCACTTTGTGTATCCCTAATGGGTCCAAAGATGCGTCTTAAAATTTTGTTCTCAAAGGTTTGTACAAGGATTCGTCTCCTTTCGTTGTACTCCAGGTTTCAGAGCCATACAGCACAACTGGTCTGATCAGTGTTTTGTATATTGTGATTTTCGGTGTTACGAGATAGCGCCTTTGATTTTAGTAGATGTTGTAGTGCATAGTATATCTTATTTCCAGAGTTGATTCTAGTTTGTATTTCTTCCCTTATGATGTTGGAGCAGTTGAAGATTGCACCCAGGTATTTGTATGTTTCCGTTCTTTTAATGGTCATATTATCTATTTGTATGTGGCCAGAGGTTTTAGCCATTCCGTCTCTTGAAATTACCATATATTCTGTCTTATCTTGGTTGATAACCAGCCCCATCTGTTGGGCTTTTTCCTTTAAGTGAGTCAATATTTCCAATGTCTTTTGTTCACTTTGCCCTATAATATCTATATCATCTGCATAACCAAGCAGCTTGGATGTTCCTCCAATATCACATTCCTCCTTTACCTTCCTTACAACTTTCTCTAGAGCCAGATTGAAGAGTAGCGGCGATAGTGCATCACCCTGTTTCAAGCCAGATGTTATTTGGAAGGGGTCTGATTTCCTGCCTTTATATGTTACTATATTATAAGTATCTTCCGTGCATAGTCTGGTCATGTCGATTAACTTCCTTGGTATTCCAAATTTCCTGCATAGCATTCCATAGACTATTCCTATGGACACTATCATAAGCCTTTGTAAAATCCACAAAAATGTTATGGAGATCTCTTTTATATTCCCAATTTTTCTCGGCTATTTGTCGTAAGATAAATATCTGATCCATTGTTGATCTGTTTTGTCTAAAACCCGCCTGGTAGTCACCTAATATGTCTTCTGAATATGGTTTTAGTCTATTTAGTAATAGTGCGGATAGTATCTTATAGCTTGTGGACAGTAGTGATATTCCTCTATAATTTCCACATTGGAACTTGTCTCCTTTCTTAAAGATAGGTATCAATAATGACTCTTTCCAGTCATGGGGTAATTCTTCTGTCCTCCAGATGTTTATTATTGGTTCGTATAGCTTTAGATGTAATGCATGGCCACCTGCCTTTATAAATTCAGCAGCAATTCCATCAGTCCCAGTTGCTTTATTGTTTTTAAGTCGTGTGATTACATATAGGATTTCTTCAAATGTAGGTTCTTCAATTTGTGGTTCGCATGTTAGAACCTCTTCCTGTGGGAAAATGTTATTTGGAGCTTCATAATTTAGTAATTCAACAAAATATTCTTTCCATGTGTTGCACATTTCCTCATTGGTATTTATCATATTCCCATTTTTGTCTTTTAAACCATATGTGTTTTGTTGGTGCCCTCGTTTCATTGACTTCAGTTCTGTAAAAAATTGTCTGTATTCATTTTTTCTGGTGATTAGTTTCCATATCTTTGATTATATTACTCATATATTCTCACTTCTGCTGTCGGACTATTTGTGTAGCCTCTTTACATTCATTTCTATAATGCTCTTCCTTTTGGATGTTGTTGATGTCATTTAACCATAAATGTCTGGCATTCTTTTTCCTAATGACTGCTTCTTCACATTTTTGATTGAACCATCTGTTCTTTCTATGCGTGGTTAATACACCGAGACATTTTTCTGCGGTAGATTGAATTGTATTCTTGATGTTCAACCAAGTTTGGTCAACGCTTTCCTCCAAAGGGTTTTGCAGAGTTTCAAGTTTACATTTGATTTCATCTGTAAATTTCTCTTTGACTGTAATTTCTTGTAGTTTTTCTCTGTTATATGTTGGGTGTAATCTTTGTAATTTAGTATAGAAAGCTCTCTTAAGTTTTATTTTAAATTTTGCTCCAACGAGGAAGTGGTCACCTTGGCATTCAGCTCCTCTATAACTTCTAACTTGCTGTATGTTTGATGCTTTTCTGTTGTTAATTAAAACAATAGAACATGAATATTACATATGCCCTATCTACCTGGAGACAGTAGAGTGACTTATGTCAACAATTACAGGAGCCCTAATTCGTTAGCAACTGAGTAACATCATCTCATCCATCGGCAACACAGAATAGCTCAGTGACAGTAGAATCGCCAGTCGTAATCCTTCCGGCAATAACTTATTGCCGACTCATTTGTGACCCATTTCTCTCTATGGCAATACAGTGCGCTCATGTTAGCACCTCACACATGTCAACAGCGTTTATGCCATCCTAATGGCTATCTCGCTCTATCCATTGGAACGCAAGCATCGACTTCCTACACCCCTTTGCTGAACTGATTCAGCGCCAAGGAAAATGTAGACTTGGTCCAAACATGGTACACGATCAAATCAACAAGTATTATCCTGTAACGTTCCGTTCACTGAACACTGAATTTGCGGAAGATACCACGAAACAAAACAAATAACACGATAATCCGTGTATAGCGATATATCGCTCTTATGTACAAATGAGAGGTCACATCTGGCGAATATCATCCTTCGGCACCGAATCAGTTCATGGTGGAAGAGCATCATTTATCTAGACAATAGACAATAACATATAACTAATGATAACACTGGTGGGAGAGTTGCGTAATAGATTAGGGGGGGGGGGGGGGCTAGGATAATAGTTTCACGAGTGAGGTCGGACGAGCGTTCAACATCTACGCTCGTTGTCCGCCAATAGAGGAAATGACTGGCCACCTATGCCTACGTGCACCCAGGCCTACACCATGTGATGGTCCTATCACATCACATATCACCTCTCCTACACTCATACTTCGGGACGGTAAATAATGACACTTATTATACATAAAGAATATACATCACTGTACCAGGGAGATTCCCACATATGCCACATCCCCACTTCAAAGGACACAATAGTGCGTGCACTAAGCTTCATATAATCTACTTTGGCCACCGAAGAGAAAAGAATGAGGCGGCGAAAGCTTCAAGGCGAGAGGATCGACTTCATTGTATTGTATTTTACCATTATAACCCGGTCTCTTCCCTCAGGACGGCCTCCCGAACTCGTGGCACAGAGCACGAACTCTATAGCCCCAGCTGAGATACACGGGAGTCTCCCAGAAAAATGCACTCGTGAACCGAATTCACGGAGTCCGGAATGGAACCCACAACCGTCGGAGCACGAAACGCTTCACCACGGAGACCACCAATAAGCGAAGAAGATGAAAGAGCTATGGAAAGAATAAGAAGAAAACATGCGCAGGTGAAAGGAAATCCAGATAAACAAGTAATGACAAGAGGAAATACTATTCATTTCAACAAACCCCGTGGGCACCATAGAACTTGATGGAACTGGGGCTTCTCAAGCTATTGAGGACTCTCAGATAGGACACTGTGGACTGGAGGGCATCTGTAACCATCTCGTTCACGCATTCAACGCCCTTGTCATAGTTCTCGGGCTTCAAGAAGTTCTCTGGGTTGTTGACATATTTACTCCAAACCTGGATAAGAGTCACGTAAAATAAGGTCAGATATATTTCAGTCTGCATGTATGTGTGCGTAAAATTAGATAATATCAGCACTGGAATCTTCATCGCTGGAACCAATCTGAATTGAGTTGAGTCAAGAATTGACATCACGGCAGTAGGGATATTCCCATACGTGCTACGTCCTCATCTGCCACAGCCAGCAAATAGTCTCAATACTAATGGCACTAGTAGCCATCTTCTTCGGAGTTTTGAGTGTTGGCCAGACCCTCTCGCCCAGTGGTTCGCAACTGGTGGAGAATCCACCCCACCCCCCACCTGGCTGAATTTTAGGGTTTCCAGGAGGGAATTAAGATTATTTTAAGATCGCGTTACTACAAGAACCGATTACTTGGTATTGATTTTCCCTCCATATTTTACGGTTCTGTACTTCTCGCTCTTCTGAAATTCCTTTTATAACGTAAGTAGACACACAAATTTTGTTTTATAAAGACGTCTAGACTTGTTTTAGCATGTGTTATTAAATTCAGCTTCCATTTTTACCTTACTGTGTAGGGGCGTTTGGGGGATTATAGGGAGGAAATATGAAGGAGGGGGGGGGGGGGGTGTCGGTCTGAAAATATGGTGAAGGGGTGCATTGACTGAAAAGGTTCAGAATCACTGCTCTAGCCATTCCTCCTAGTATCATTATTCTCTCCATGTCATTATGATCTAACCATTCTTCTGAACTAAACACACGATTCCAAAGGACCCCGACCAGATCTGCCTTTTCATTTATCATTACTAATGCCCCCCCCCCCTTTTTCCCCTTTTTCCATGGGGTGCAGACAGAGTCAATCTGTCCTCTTGCTCCTTTCCCAGCAAACCAATTAGTCCTGGGGAATAAATCCTACATATGATCTATATTTTTGATTGTTGAATGGACGTCTACCACTTTGCCCGAAGCATGCCTGTCTTCACCTTTCTCATCATACTTTCTCAGTCTGTTACAATCACGACATGCTTGTGCTGTTTGTCTGCCAGCCAGTAGAACGCCGCCGTGACCTCCATTTTCAGACTATATGTTGTGGTATCATATGTCAGGGTCTCCTGACATTCCCCTCCCCTCCCCCACCTTTATTCCTGTCCTTGTAACAAACCTGAAACAAGTCAATGTATTCAAGTCTGTTATAGATCAGTTATAATCTTTTGCGTTTGAGTTTTTCTTGTGTGTTTGTGTCATCTATGATGGTTGTCAAAGACTGAAGTATAGAAGACCACCCTGAAGGAGTGGTCTACTTCAAGATAGAAGACCACCCTGAATGAGTGGTCTACCTCAAGTAGATTCGAGGTAACCCAGTGCCCCTACATGAGGGCAGGGTAGGTGATAGGGAGGGGAACTATTAACTAGTTCTCTCATGAGACACGGAGATGTCAACCACAGAGAGTAAGCACTCTGGTCACGGCAGAATCACGCCTACGTGATAGCCACGGAGAAGTGGAATCCCACTCAAGAGTAAACGGCTACTCTAAGCGTGCTGAGTGTTGCAGCATGCAAAAAGCCGAAGGACGCACGAGGTCCTTCCGCGGGCTGTGTAGCCACGTGAGTAGAATAGTCAGACGGGGACTGACTTTCATAGTGAGCGCATCGATTAGTGTCGATGCGCGTTTCCTTAGCCAAGTAGATAGAGTTAGCTGTAGGGATAGGATATGACTGGATAGGGAATTCTGTGTCTTTATGTGTGATTTAATAGCGACCGTTTTTGTGCAGTAATCTATTGTTAAAGAGCCAGTGACAATAAAATGCATCATCCATACCTCTCGTACGACTTGCAATATTTTTGTGTGGTACGGGAGAAGTTGATCCTATAATGCCTGACGCATCGGTTGCTGACAGGCTAGGATTAAAGTGGTGTCAGAAGTGTAGCTTGGACAATTGTTCAAGCTAAAACACTCACCCACGGCTCTGAAATAGTATTATTGTTATTTAATCACGGGAGTTAATTTGTGTTAGTGTGATAATGACGTGTGCAGACTAGGTCGAGTTGCGAGCTGTGCTGTGCCTATCGTGACCAAATAATATTTATTTGTGCTTAATGAAATATTTTGTGCTTATAATCATGTGTTCTTCGAAGTTGTAAGTATTGATATTATTGTTTTCTATCATTTATTTATGTAATTACTTATTTGTTTATGAATATGTGTCAAATATGATTCATGGCGGAGCGATCCACAAAACAAAATGAGCCGAGAACATTATTGATTTTCCAATCTAAAAATAGCGCTGCGCCTCTGACGTATTGCGGCTGACAAACAGCTGTATTACGCCATTTGCAATCGGCGACGGATTGTTGACAAATCGCAAAGCGGCTGCTCGCCTGAATCATTGGCTTATACCAAACATTATTTGCTCAAATACGTTATTTATTGAATATATTTATTTATTTAAACATTATTATTACCTTTATATTTATTTCAAAGCATTTATTTAATTATTTATATACCTATTCTAATTTGTTACCGTCACGATGGCACTACTTTTGCTATGCAAATAAGGCTTGGCCTGCACAACACTTCCATAGATTAAACTAGAATAGGAAAGCAAGGCATACGACGTTAGAACGAAGACAGGACATTGACATTTAATATTAATTAGACTACATTGTACTGTTCTGGGGGCATGTGATGTGATTGTACAAAATTGTCTAAAGTCATATATCATTTACAAGTTGTTAATTGTTACTGCTCCTGTAAACCAGGCAGAACAACAGCTGTTTGGAAGAAGAGCACAAGGTGTATGTCATAGTGCCTAACGATTTGACCTGAGGTGCCAAACGATTGTACCTGATTGATCTGGAATGTTAAGATGAGTATACCCAAACTATTTTCAATGCAATATGATTAATAATGCATCTCTTTTTCAGGTGTGATCTATTAGAATATTTTTTTTGTGTCATCCATTTTTCAAGGTGTAATCTAAAAATATATCAGTTGTGCACAGTGTGGTAAATTACTTCATATTCCGAATATAAATAAGTGAGTAAATATTGAAGTGCCTGTCAACGCTAGCTAATAACCCAACAACATGGCAACTTTAGCTGATTTCATAAAAATAGGCAAAGAATTACAATACACAGGAAAGGAGCTAGAGCAATATGCTGACCAAAAATTTAAGGAAGCAAAAGATGCTGAGAGAGATGAACGTGCACGAGATAGACAACATCAGAAGGAGATTGCAGAACTAGCTGAGATAACAAAACAGAAGCAGTTAGAACATGATAAGGAGATTAAACAAAAAGAACTAGAATTAAAGCAAAAGCAACTAGATCAGGAGAAAGAACTAAAGCAAAAAGAGATAGATGAAATGGCAAGAGTTAAGGAAAAACAAATACAAGTGGAATCAGAGACACAGTTAAAGATGAAAGGGATGGATGTAGATTCACACTTAGAGATCTCCGCTACTAAACTAAAGAGTCAGCAGGAAGAAAATATATTTAATAAGTATAAGAATATTATTAAACCATTCTGTAAAGAAGACTCCATATCAGCCTGGACAGAAAATGTCGAATATCAGTTTAAGTACCACCAAGTACCAATCGAGATGTGGGCTATGATTTACATGAAGAACCTTAGTGGGGAGCCCCTTAAAGTGATAGAATCAATACCAACTGAGCTTAGATCTAACTATCAGTACATCCATGATAGGATAATGCAACATTTCTTACTTGATGCCCCTGGGGGTTTAATCCCCCAAAACTTTTTTTCCCTTCTTTCCCAACCTTTTTTAACCC